>MU392714.1:0-93175 GCA_022578505.1 Nemania abortiva
TAAAAAATTATTTATAAATATATATTATTTATTTTATTATTATTAAAAAAAAATAATTTAAAATTTAAATTTATATTTTTATAGTTTTAATTATTATTTTTTTTATAATTTTAAATATTTAATTAATATTAATTTTATAAATAAATTATAATTATTTAATAAAGCTTTAAAATAATAGCTATTATATATATTTATAAATAATATTGCTTTTTTATTAATTATTTTATTATTTAAATAATTTTAAATATTTTATATATTTAAAAAATTTATAATAATTTTAAAAAAATTTATATAAAATTATAAAAATATTATTTATTATTTAATAAAATATTAAATTATTAAATAGCTATTATTTTTTATTTAAATATAAAGTTTAAAAATTTTTAAAAAAAAATTTAGTTAAAATTAACTTTATTTAATAATAAATTATAGCTTATTAAAAAAAATATTATATTAATAATATAACTTTTAAAATTATTATTATTATTATTTAATATACTTTTATAAAAGTGTATAACAAGTGTAAAACAAGTGTTTTACAAACTAAAAGGTTTAAAAAAAACTAGCACACCTAGAAAGTAAAGCTGTTTTAAAAGCTTAGTGCAACCTGGCTTTCTGTTAAAACCTACTGCTTATAAGCTATTGCTTAGCTTAAAAACAAAGGTATAAATACTATTAAAGCATTATACTTACTAGCTTTTTTTTTTTTTTTTTATATTTAATATTATAATTATAATACTTTTAAAAAATTCTTTTTATTATTTTAATTATTAATTTTATTTATAAAAATTTAGTTAATAAAATATATAATAACTATAATATTAATAAAAATTTATTTTTTAATTAAAATAAACTAAAATATTATTTATTAATAAAAAAAATTAGTTATAAATAGTTTTTTTTTTTTTTTTTTTTTAATTATATTATTACACTTTTTTTTTACTTTAATAACTATTTTTATAATATATAATATTTATAAAAAACTTAAGCTAAATATAACTAGTTTAAAAAACTTTTAAAAGCTTAAAAATAAAAACTTGCTAGCTTATAGCTAGTTAATAAACAACTATAGCTTATATATTTAATAAACTAAGCTATAGCTAAATATAATTATAAAAGCGCTACTAACTTTTTATAACAGTTTTATTATTAATACTAGCTATTTAATACTTAATAACCCTTTTTTTTTAACTAATTTATATTAAACTATTATATTATTAAAGCTATATTATTATATATTATATTATAGCTTTTGCTATTTAGCTAGTAAAATATTATTTATTAATAGCTATATGAGAAGGATTCTCTAGGAGTGCTGTAACTGTAGTATTGAATATGGAGAGGAAAAGAGGAAGCTAGTGGGTATGGTGCCCTAGGGGCACTTATACCCCTGCTTCCAGGCTAGGCAGTAGCCCGTAGGCGGTAGGTCCTGGCAGAAAGCCAGGCTGCACTAGGCTTCTGGAACAGCCCCACCTTCCAGGTGTGCCAGTTCTTTCCAGACCCTTTGGTCTGTGGGGCACCTGCCCCACACCTGCCACACACCCCTGTGGGAGTGTGTCACTATAACATAGCTTTATAATACTATATATAAATTAGTTTGCTATTTAATAACAGCTATACTATAGCTATAAAATATAAAAAAAACAAGCTATATTTTAAATTTTAAAAAAGCTACTACGCTATTAAAAAATGTTAAAAAATAACTTTAAAAAAAATTAAACTTTTAATTTTATAAAATATAAAAAAACAGTTTTATTACTTAACTAAGTAATAGTTATAAATAGTTTAATTATAATTTTTATAAAATAATAATAAAAATATTAAAAGTAGTTTTTATTATTATTTTAATATATTTTTAATATTTTTTTTATTTTAGCTATATTAATAAAATATAAAAAGGTTTTTAGTTAAATTAAACTAATAATAACTTTTTAATAGCTATAGTTTAAAGTTTTTATTTTAAAAACAATTTAATACTTTTAATACTAGTTAAAAAACAATTTTAAAAGTTTATAAGCTATAATTTATAACAAAAAAAGCTAATAAAGTAGCTTATAAATTTATTTAGTTTATTTAATTAATTAACTAATTAATTTAATTAAAAAATATTATTAAATCAGTTAAACAAGCTTTAAAACACCTTTAAGTTAGTTAAATCAAGCTAAAGGCGATTACTTTGGCTTGTTTTAACTGGTTGGATCGCTGACGGAACTTGCCTTATTGCCGACGGCCAGTTCCGCCTTTAATGATGGTAATTCGAAAAGCACATTTAGCTGAAGTTCATTCTAATCAATTCCCGCATCAACCTCGTAAGTGGGTAAGTGTATTTAGCTCTGAAGGCCAAGCGATCACGTTCCATCATGTTTAACTAGCACCCGGTCGAGTGGCATGGGAATGGGTACCTGCCTACCTAGTGTGAGGTATAAGTGTCGAATGACGCAGTCGATCCGCACCGCATTGTGGGACCTGCATCTCTGGTCTCAACCCACGAAGAGGTAAGCGAATAAGCGAATAAGCGGAAGCTCGCCTTAAAGCTTCTAGACAAGCCGAGACCTGAGTTACCAGCTCACCCGCCATCCCGTGTGGAGGGTGTACCTACTGTACATACACTAAGTTGCCGAAGAGTTTCATACTCGAACCAATGAGCAGATTTTGGAGACTGATGAATGATAATTGGAGGCCAATCGCTGGGGAAACGAGGGTTTAAAAGACCTTGACTGTTCCTCAATACTCTACCTAGTCAGACATGCCTAACGGAAGATGATTACAGACATACTTTAGTCTGTCTTACTAGTGCAGAATTTCTTCCCACTCACCCCTTCCTATTGTCATGCCGGCCTTCCGGTTAGACAATCACAAAGACCGAGAGCCGCTGTAAATGCTCCGCGAGGGGAGCGAAACCGCTTGATTGTCCCTTGTTACCACAGCCCATAGACTCGGAAGTTTGACAAATATTTGGGTATTGGTCTACCGTACAGCTGTAATCCACACTTGAGGCCACAATGCCTATAGAAAACAGTGAAAGGGAGATGAGAAAAGAAACGGGTCGGCAGTTAGAATGTTAATCTACAAAGGGCTTACGGGGATATCTATCATGATGTTATCACCAAGTTACGGGCAGATTTAACCTTCAGAATAAGTCCCACGACTTTGGTTAACAAATCGATCATTAGCCACCGCACATTGCTCAAACTCAATATCTCTAATGACACACGATAAATATATACGACATCCCAGACGTGGATGTATAATGCATCGTTCATAGCCGGAGTCCCAAACCCAACATACCCGTATACCCGGTGATCAGTGACCCTAACCTTTCGTTTCGTTATGGCAGCCCCATATATACAGTACTGCGCCGCATTTCCCAGATGAGTCGTCAACAGTGAGCCCGAATCTCACAATAATCTTACACGCATTCAACCCCGCCCGTCATGATATCGTCGTAAAGCCGCCATACGCAGAGAGGATACCGGACCTCTACGATTCCCCGGGACCCCGAGCGCGAAACCGATCCGGCACAGCCAGGACGAGACAGACAGACAAACAGAGAGACCATCACCACAGCCGTCGCTGATAATACACAGGCGTGTCCCCTTGCGAGAGGCGCTGGATCTCGGCTTTGATGCGCCTCCTCCTCTCAGCGCGACTAAGCGGCTCCCCGCCCTCCTGGACCCCATCCCACGCAGCCGCAACACTCCCACTCTCACTCTCCTCCTTCCCACCACCACTACCATCTCCACTATCCAGCGCCGGCGGTGACGGCTCAGCCGGCTTCTGCCCCAATTCCAGCTCCTCAGCCTCTCGTGGCGTCAGCTGCACTTCTATAATCTGATGTTGATCTTGTTCTTGTTCTTCCGGCGACACCGGGTCGAGCGCTACCGGCACAGCATCCGCACTCGGGCCCTGTATCTCGACCAGCGTGCCATCTTCAAGCCGGATCGTCGTCTTGACGTCTATCCGGCGCTGCTGCGTGTCCCAGACCTTCGGCTTCGGGCGCGTGACGACCGCCGGCCGGATCGCCGAGCGCAGGTCGCGCAGCGTGCGCTGCTGGATGAGGCAGCCGCTGATGAAGAGGGCGGATGTGCAGAGTAGGACTGTATATGAAACGATTAATTAGCCTTGGATTTAGCCTTTGGGGATTGTAGGATGTAAATTGTAGAATTAGGTAGACGGGTAGAGAGGAGATAGGTAGATAGGTAGGTAGGTAAGTAGATAGAGAGATAGAGATTGGGGGGGTAGGATTTTCCCGCACGCACCCATTCCCGTCGTGATCAGCACGGACACTTGCGACGACGTCAATAGCATTGTTGTACTCGATGTACAGGAGTCGACGGATTCGTAGTAGTAGTCCACATCAACATGGACATGTAGCAGTAAGTCTATATATATACGATACGACACGATAGATAATGAAATAAAGATGAAGATAGAAACAATTTGGTTTTGAGCTCTCTGAGCGCACAGAGGATGTAATCGTTTCAAGCTAGCCCTTGCATTGCATTAAATGACGACGACATCGAAATCAAGATACTTAGTTCTCAATTTCCTTGTTTGTCCCCGGGGTCCCGTTGGCATGGCAACCCACTGGAGATCGGCAGGGTTTGGCGATCGAGCCAATCCCAGTGTTTCACAGACCATGTTTTAGGCATGGCACGGGCGGCTTAGACTAGTTCCAAGCAGTACCAACAAGAAATGCTGGATATTAAGATTTAACTGATTTTACATCATGATATAAAATAATATTCATTGAGCATGATCGGAGGTTTTCCGTATCGCGAAATAATGCAGCAGGAAACCTAATGTTAACTTTGTAATCGTTACTTAGTATACAAGATCAAAGAAAAGGACGAGAGAACAGCACAGCAAGACGCCTTAGGTTACCATTTTCGAGGTAGGCTACCTAATCTCGCTTTCTGGCCACCTAGGGGCGCAATCAGCCAAGAGAGCTTTCTCTCGACATCGCTATCTTCTATAGCCACTCTACCTGCCGAATTTTCAAGTGCCGATTGTCCTACCAACCGAAGAAGTTTCAGAAGGCGCCGGACTGAACAAAAAATTGTACATGAAGACGTACAGTCATTCGTCTGGGTTCGGGACTGGTGCTGCGATCCCAACATCTTCAAGAGACAGGTGGACTGGGTTCGCCACGAAGACGAGGGTCGTCGTCATCTCGAAAGGTGGACATGCGATGTTAAGGATTGCCGCCACATGTTCTATTGCCGCGACAACTCTCTGCAGCATATTGTTCTTGACCACAAGTTTCCTGAACTTAACTTAAGGCCTGGCCTAAGGCTGCTATCAAGTGAGCGGATGGCATTGATCCCACGTTATAAAGGTGGGAAGCCTCCACGAGGGAACGCCAGCGCGGCCGTAGATGAGTCGTGTCGTTTATGCAGCAGAATCTTTCCCTTTATGAAAATTGATTGTGTCCCCGCTCCCCGTCTGTATGTCATCTAGAAGGTCTCCCTCCACCCTCTTCAATGGGCTTACGATGTTCTCGAAGTAAGTCTTCTGGAATTGGTCTTCGTTCACAACAGTTGCGTCTTCCTCTAGCATTGGAATATCGAGGTTTGCGCAGTTCCGGATCACCTGTGCGTACATCTCCCCCATGCCCTCACTCTTGGCCACGCCAGTAATACGGGTCCACTCGTTAAGATAGAGCTGGTACTGTTCGATCCCCCAGCCATGGGTAGACACGCTCAGCCGGCTGGGGCTGCCGAGCTGGAGGAGAATAAAGCTCAGGTCCAAGAGAACCGTTTTCCGTGCAGACAACGCGTTCTGCTCGATCACTTGGCATCCATGATTTTGGCTGTCGATCTGGACCTCATGGAACGGCTCGAATGCTTCTGGGCGGGATTCATAAAAAATGAGGTTCTCTATGCGTAGTCCGCGCCGCGCATCCCGCCAGTCGAACCGCAGGACGGACTCGGCGACCAACCGGGCAACACGGGCAATCCACTTCTTTTTCCCACACACATACTGTCGTTTCCTTCGCTCGTCCAGGACCTCGGACAGAGTCATGCGGTTTGACGTTTGCGGCGGGCGTTTGTCAGCCGGTAAATAGAAGATCTGGTGTTGGCGCATGTTGTCGTCGCTGGGCCCGATTTGCATGACTGGTCGTCCGGGCATCTTGGATGTGCCATTGCACGGTGCCAGGCAGGCCGGGCAGACCCGGACCTCTCTGACGGGGTACGCAAACGAGACGTCCGCATCAGAGTCACTCGCGAATCGAATCATAGACTGTCCGGCATAGGTTTTCGCAGCCTTTAGGGGCGGGCTGTCGTCAAGCGATTCAGGGTTCAAAGAGCGCTGCCTTTTACCGCTTCTACTATTCCTAGATTCCGCTATTGGAGTTGGAGATGTGCCATTTCGAGTTCTCATATCGGCCTCTGTCATGATGGGCTGCCCCCACATCATCATTGAGACGACCTTCAGCCAGATCAGTCCAGTGTCTTCTCCCGCCGTTGACTTAATCGCCAAATAACATTCTGTTTGCATCGGTGTCGATGTGTTTTCGTCAGCAGAGATGTCATCAATCATCTCGGATTTCAGACTCATGATAGCCGTGTGTGAATGAGGGATGGGGCAGCATTGGCTAAGGTAGTGATAGAACCGAGCAGACGCCTGACCCTCGACTAAGAGCTTCTTCAGTTCTACTACAGGGGTTGGGTCTCTCTTGCTCCACCTCTCTCCTATAATCGACCTTGCCAGAGCCTCAAACTTTTCCAGAAGCTGATTAATAGGTTCCAAGTGCGCCTTGAATGGATCCCGAAACCGCGGTTTCTGACCAGGGCTCCTCTCGTAACTGATGTTGGTCCTCAGCTGATTGTGCACTTTAATTAGTATCATCTTATCATCTTCTAACACATCGCCTAAGAGACGTTTATGCGTACCTCCAATTCGGTGTTGTGGTGTTTGAGGATTTCGGGCAAAGTCTTGAGAGTTTCTGACAGCCTTGCCAACTCGCGGGAGATCTGAAGGAAGGCTTCTCCCGTTCGGGCTTCCCAAGGTGTCCTCATCAACCCCGTACTCGATTATGGAAGAGCTTTGATCAACTTCGAGAGCACTACCTCGAATTCGCCTTGTTGAACTTTGATCTCACTGTAACTTGGCTTATACGTATTCCCAAACTTCTTTTTAGTTCCTTTAAGAAGTCCTCTATAACGATTCTCAATGATTCGGCCGTGGTTTGTAAACATTTCCACGTATGAATCCACATCTGCTTCAAGGACTTGCACAGCTCGTACGGATGTCACAGTTGACTTCCCCTTCTGCTCCGTTGCTGTCCCGCTAGTTAGTAGCTTGTATTGGTACTTCCATTGGGTTCAAGGAATAAAGGGTAGGATCTAGTATTTTCTCGGCCTCCCACATACTAGTCACGGCTACTCCGTGGTAATACTCATATGATGGGGGCTGCACATTGTGAATCATGATTGGACCGTGCTCGATTGGATCACCAAACCGGTGAGAGGAAGAACACGGCATGCTACAGTATAAGCTACCTAGGTAGCTAACCAAGTAATACAACAGCCTGCCTAGTGCCACTTGTAGCTGTATGCGAGCATTGGCTTTCAACGATTTCTCTGAGATGTCATATCTTCATACAAGCCAAGCATAGATTGCGAGCGCCACACAACCAACCCCCTTGCAGCTGGTTATATCCAATCGATGCATCGGTTCGATACCCTACCGATTCCCACATCAACGCTGATGGTAATACCTACCCGTCTGGAGAGGATCAACGCCCGTTATTGGTCTGCTGACCCCGCTGCCCACGCTGTATTTGATTGCTTCTTGAACTTCACCGAAGGTCCACGTCGAAAGGAAAGGGAAGAGAAGCTAAGAGAGACAGAACACAAACCAAGAAAAGAAGACCCGAAGCCGGTCGCTGCTATGGCTACGAATGACGCCACGGTCGAAGACGCGACTCTGCTGCAGCTCATCGCATTGAACGACGGGTAATGGCCTCCGCACTCCTCACGGTTTCCATCCGCTAAACAAGGTGCTTGCAGTTGCCCGTATGATCCTTCG
Organism: Nemania abortiva; assembly: GCA_022578505.1. Taxonomy (NCBI): domain Eukaryota; kingdom Fungi; phylum Ascomycota; class Sordariomycetes; order Xylariales; family Xylariaceae; genus Nemania; species Nemania abortiva. The sequence continues at coordinate 8,035 of MU392714.1, forward strand.
TTCTTTGATTCGCTTTACAAGTTCTACCTACCGGGCGATGACCGCCCACATGGCTTCCTCGTGCCCGACGTGGTAGAGAAGATGCCGTGGACGAGCGACTTCAAAATCATCCACGACTCGCCGAAGAGAGTGGAGATCCTCGATAGCTCCAATGGCCAGGACACGCCGGCAGCTACCACCGCAGCTCTCGCAAAGGTCGTCAAAGCCTGCCAGGAAAAGGATCTTTTCAACCTCAATGGCGAAGAATACGAAGAGTTCGCTATTGTCGGCGTCAAATACCCCGTCCGCATCTTCCGGTACGCCGCGCCGCTGTTCGGAATCGTGAGCCAGGGCGCTCATCTCACCGCATACATCAATACATCGACTGGCATGAAGATTTGGGTCCCTCGACGGAGCCCTACCATCAGCACTTTCCCTAACAAGCTTGACAGCACCGTCGCTGGCGGTATCTCCGCCCAGGACACCCCACTCGAAACCATCATCCGAGAAGCCAACGAGGAGGCATCGCTACCTCCAAATCTTACCCGCCAACATGTTCGGCCAGCTGGAGTCCTCACCTATATCACTATTCTCGAGCAAGGGCAGGGCGAGGTCGGAGGACTCGTCAAACCAGACATGGTCCACGTGTACGATTTGGAGCTTGCCGAGAATGTGATCCCCAAACCTCACGACGACGAGGTCAAGGAGTTCTATCTAATGACTCTGGATGAGGTTAAAGCGGCTTTGCTTCGAAACGAGTTCAAAACTAACTCGGCCGCAGTTATGATCGATTTCTTCATCAGGCATGGCATAATTTCGGCTGATAACGAGATAGACTATCCGGAGCTTAATATGCGCCTTCATCGCACTTTGCCATTCGCTACGGCACCGCGGCTATGATATTATGGGAGGGCCACGGTATACTCGGTTATATTTAGCATAGACTCTCGTGCTGAGTTCCTCATATTGCGTATCACCAGTCATCCATAGTTATAACGCACCGAATGTACACCAGCCCGCGAAAGCACTGACTCAGTCAACACTTATTCAAAGAAACCCGCTACTAAATATTGAGCTCATCGTATGGACGTTGCTGAGAATTATTCCGTCGAAGATTCTAACTCCAGGCGAGTGGTATAGCTCAGCTTTTCTAGCAGAAGACGCTCATCCCTCAGTCTAGACAGCAAATCCTCACCTTCGAGCAGAATATTGCCCGCCGTTGTGCACGTACTGTGTATGGTGTCTCTTCCATCCTCGCGGTCGAACTCTTTCACTCGTTGCTTGCCCTCGGTTACCAGTTCCGCCAGTATCAAAACATGCTGGTGAAGCGGCGAACCTAGTGCTCCCAGTTCTTATACAGCCTTAAGTCAGCCAGAATGAAACAAAAGGGTAATGAGTATACTGGTGATGTCCAGACGCTTACTCGTCTCCATTGTCAAGCCCTCGGCGATGCTCACGAGAGACTCTAGAATCGAGGTACCTAACAGGCTCGACTCGTTACTGGTGATTTGATTCAGTTCCTCGCTCGTGAAACTTGACTTCCAGACACAAAGCCGATCGCGCTCATCGCCCAGAATTGAGCGTGCTAGATCCCATTTCTCCCTCTCGGAGAGGTTGACGATGTCCACGTTTCCTAAAAAGGCTTGTTGCTGCAAGGAGACGTCTGATATGTGCACGTCAGCGGGAGACTCGCCTTCTTGGTCCATGCTGCCGAGGTCTTCTTCAGACGGCATCGGGTTTGGGGGCCGACCGAGGACCAGGGAGGCAGATGTTCTCAGAGGCCAGGATTCTTGACATAGCAGCGAGGTCCAAACATTTAGTATGGAAGAGTAGAGGCGAGAGGCAAAGTCGGAGGTGTTGTCGGTATGGAAGCTGCCAGAGAAGCCGTTGGCATCCTGTTGCTGGAGAAGCGGTGACATACTCGGAAATGGAGCTTCGATTTACTGAAAAAAAAAAAAAAAGACGCGTTACTGAAGAGGTTTAGATTGTGAAATAATGACCTCTTTCAGATATATTTGTGCAGTCTTCTAAATGGCCAGTCTTTCTCGCCCAGTAATTCACCAACATGGACAATCGAGGGTGAGCTCGTGGTGTATTTATGTACGAAAAATAATTGACGTGTCGAGCAAACCGTATGCGGATTCTCAGGCGGAGGAACAAGTTCGGCCCCGAGGGTAGCCTGCACGGGCCAAATCGACCTCTCAGAAAACCTCGCAACATTCGTAGGCAAGAATAGCAGTCGCTACATACATAGTAACAATAGTAAGTTAAATCAATGCAAGAAGAGAAGGCAGATGAGACAGAGAGGCGGCCTATAAAGCCCCATACTCTATAACAATCTATTACCCACGCGAACTGCATTACTTAGAATTGTATATGATCTTATCACATAGAGCAGGCAAAAGGCGAGTAGGATATAACGGTATTTGCTCTTCTTCATTTCTATCTATTATTCTATTCCTACTTTCCCACTTTCATAGGAAGACACTACCCTCGTCGGAGCTCGCCATTCGTCGGCGTCTGCTGCTGAGGAAGATGTCCACCATTCTCTTGCTCCCAACATTATGCTGGCTGGGGCCAAGAACACCAGCGCCCTCAATCCCGTAGGGATCATCGTCGCTCACGGCAGTAGGGTCGACATTCTCTAGTTTCATGGGCGATATACCATACATCTTTCGTCGTGAATTAGTCGAATTGTTCTTTTTTTCAGCTTGATGTTCTCCTGCACTCGAGAGGTCGCGGCTTGTGAGAGGTGTAATGCCGTTCGTCGGCTTCTGCTGGCGCTTCGTGAGCTTTGTAGTGATATTTGAGTGCCCATTAGGCCAGTTTCCTTTGAGGCTGAGCGACGGGACTTTCGGCAGTTCCTTCTCGCGGTTCGCCTTTAACGCCCCCGTTGCAGTGAGTTTAGGGTATGTGACTGGAAACACCGTGGTTGAACTAGTGCTTGCCAAAGGCAGACGAGAGTGGCTAAGCGTAGTGAGTTTATCTCCAGCATCGAAGGGCGTCGGCTGATCATCGTCTTCGTCATCGTAGTCCCAGTCCATAAAGCTACCCGTATTTCTCTGAACTCGAGAGGGCGTTTCAGGGGGATCAGAAAGCTGATCTTCTCCTTCGTCGTTAATTTGAGCGTTCTCGCGGACATGCCCAGAAGACCGAGTAGACGCGAGACCGTATGAAAAGTCATTGGAATCCGCGTATGTAGCAGTGTCCTCGAGTTTCGAAACATTCGATGAAAGCCACATTTTCCACTCCAACGAACTCGAAGAGGACGACACGCGTTGCTTTGGTGGTACAGATGAACTCCGCCTATTGTACCCCGGCGTGTTTACAAAGATCGTGACATCTCCGTGTGTGCTTGTCGGTCGTGGGAAATCTTCTACCACAGACAAGACACTATGTCTTCTAGCTTGGCCATCTTCGGTGTTTGTAGAATAAATACTCTCGGTGTAATTCAGTTTGATATCTGCATCCGATCCATACGTACTCGAGCGCCGTATTGGTATGTTAGGTAAATTTGAACACGAGCGCGTCCATGGGTTGAATTCCGGAGACTTAATGGGCGGCTCATTAGAGGCCATGTGCATCCTGTCCTGAAGCGCCTTACGGAATGGGCTTTGAGTGCGGAATAGGTGTCGCGTTGGACTACCAAAAAACGCCGAGCTGCGCGACGAGAGTGTTGGCGCAAGAGGAGGCGCTGCCTCCGTAGATGGAGCTGAGTGTAGGTCGTTATCAATATCTTCCAATGGAACGTCCCCAGGCTCCATACTCATGTATGTAGATGTCGGCTGATCCTGTATATGTTCTTTTGCCACCCCATTGACCGTCGGTCGGGAGTAATTCGTAATGTTTGCTGACTGCGGATCTAGTTTGTTTTCCATACGGAACCTTTCGCTTGCCTTTGGGGATTCGGAATCTGATTCACTTTCCGGCATAACGTAGCGAATTGTCGCAGCGGCTTCACAACCTAGCTGCCGGAGACGCAGCGAGCTCTTGCGTCGGGGCACCGTACCCAAATGCACGACGTCTTCCACGCTACTTTGTCTTTCCAGGTCACTTGTCTGTGCTTTCTGTGTCTGCTGTGACTGATCCATCCGCTTCATCAAGGCGGAGTAAATTCTCCGACTATCGACTGCCATGGGGGCCGTATGAACAGGTCGATTTAGGGATGTAGTGCTAGGATTAGATTGCTCGGAAATTGATACAAACTGTGCCGATGATGAACAGACGTGAGCGCCGTTCTCATTAATGATAGACAAGCGTTTCCTCTCTCGGTTCTCACGATAACTGTTGTGGGTGATCACAGTATTTGTGTCCGAGTTAGACCAACTAGTCACCCGAGATCTCTCATCCGAGGCCTTCTGTTCACTTGCCAAGCTTTCTACGCTGCCTTGCCGGGAGCGAAGCTGCTGATGTGACGGGACGGCGTGGAGAGATGGGATGCCGGAAGCCACGTGTGATAAAGCAGCTTGGTCTGCTGAAGGGACATGACAAAGTTCGTCATTGTTGTTGTTTCGTAGATCCTTAAACCCAAAAATATGGGATCTTTGTGCATCAATATGCTGTATGGGGAGCTTTGTATCGTCGGTGTCACTTTTAGCCAAGCCGAATAAATTCTTTAGTTTATGTTTGACCCCCTGTGACACTCGTCTAGCTTTGTACCGCAAACTACTGTCCTTCGCAATTTCACCATTTATCGAAACGGTACTGTTGCTGGTATCTCGCATGCTTTTCCTGAAAACTCGGTCCTGGCTAGAAGCCCTGGAACGGAAAAATCTTGATGACTTTGGACGAAGCTGGTCTTTTGTTCTGCCTGAATTGCTAGGATAGCCATTTGCGGGCATGAAAGGGGTAGACTCATCCTCGGATTTGAAAGCAGGTACCAAGCTGTCTCTAAAATCCCGCAAGAAGCCCATCGATTTTGGGGCCTTCAATACTCGAGGAGGTACATTTTCGTTGCTTCGCGGAGGTCGGAAATACGAGTTTGCGGGTAGCGGTAGTTGGTTTGCGGATGCTGAAGACTTGCTTAGGGTAGGATCTTCCCGCACGGTCCCCGCGACCCTATTCGTAAACATGGATCTAGACTTACGGAGTCTGCGGTATGAAGAGGGCATCGATGCTATATCGTCTTCAGGTGTGTAATACTCATCACTCGTAAAAAGAGTATCGATGTAGTCTCCTGCTGCTCCCTTAGTAGCAGACACCATGCCGGAAGCCGAGGCGCGGCTTGAAGTACGGGGATTGACTTCAACATGAGCAGCATGAGACCTTGACGCATGGGATGTACGGGAAGGCGAGGTGTCCTTGGCCATTGTTCTATTTGGCGTCAAGTAAGCCGGCCTTGACTGGACAAAGCGGATACTTCGTTGTCGGTTCAATGGCGTCTCGTCCGGCCGGGCTGTATGATATGTAGAGCACCCTGGTGCACTGCTACCCGGTCCGCCGGAACGAGATGGTGGCCACAAGGGCGTGCTGGAATCCGTAGCCGACCGCTCCCGGGCTCTCGCGAATGCTTGCGTGGCTGCTACTTGGGCATCACGTTCTGCTGTCTCGGGCGGGATATGTTCTAGATGCACGCTTTTTACCGAAGTAGTGGACTTTCGGCGATCAAGTCGACGGGGGTTGGTACTGTTCCGCCTATGCATATCGATATTCAATGTGCAGCTCAGGCCAACGGTTGTCAAGCCTGCAGGATCGGTGCTTGGGGAGGCAGGGTGAAGGCGGCGTGAGGAGGGAATCAGGGCCAAGTGGCACCATACATCGATACAGATGAAACTTGGTCACAAGAAAAGAAGATTTCAAAAAGGGACAAGAAGTGGGTGAGTGAGAGGGATTGGGATTGACGCGCAATACAATTCATTAACCAAAAGCTGTCGCAAACGACACAAGACCGCGGTAGTAGCGCTGATAGTGCTGTATGCAGAGAAAATGTCGTATGTTTGGAGGTGGTTGTAAGTTGAAGCAATGAGGGTCAGACGGAGGGCCACGTCGGTCGAGGATATCGACAGCTGAACATGTTTGCTGCTGGAATTCACAGAGCAGGTACGCGACATGCCTGCCATATAGTAGGTAGTTGCGTCGCTACCCGGTTCCGCAACTGCCCTTATTCTTTTCTTCACTCAGGAGAGTACTTGGGTACAACATCAAAGTACATTTATATCCATGCCTGCGCTATACATAGAGCACGCCGACTCAGTTTGAATCCTTTATGCGTTCCCAGGCCGTACCTATTACATCAAAGGACATTTTCCTCTTATTTTCTATTAGACATACGGCAAGGCATAAGGTAGCCAGAAGGCCACCAACAAACAGAAAGGAGTTACTTAACAATGGCTATTTTATTCATAGCAATGTAATTCCAACCCCTGCTTGGCGAGTTATGGTGAAAAGCAGCGAGCGATTATAAATGTGAAGATACCCAGGACCATACTATGTAAATAAAGCTAAACGCGATTTAGTTTGATATAAAGTTCTGAATGAATTATATGTGTGTGTTGATGATAAGTAAGCCAATTACTTAAGTAGGTAATCATCACAGGAGGGGTCAAAGCTAGAAGAGCCTTAACATTACGAACCAACCCTCGCACCAGTTACAAGATATTAACAAACTGTCTTGAATGAATTTCGTTCTTTATAAGAATTATTTGGAAGTGATGATTGTGTCTGCTATGGTGAGAACTCTGATGTTTGTAAAAATCTTAAGCTAAAATTTCGCTATGTACAAATTGCTTGTATCACTAGTCAGGTTCGAAGATAAGAGGTATATTTGCTATGTAAGATGGTGGAAATATCTACACGCAGTGGCTACTGTAGGAATACTAAATATAATATACAAATAATTCCATAGCTATTTCATACATATCTCAATGAGAGAGAAGGGAAGCTAAGGCTAAAGCATTATATTAGATACAGAGATAGTGAGGAAGTATAAAGCTACCTGCAATGTGATGGATCTTGTTGGTTATTAAGACTATGATATTTTGATTGACCTGCCATGACGCAGGCCCGAAGTTATCAATTGCCACCGATCGAAGTATTATATACATATTGCTTCCATAGCTGGTGAATGAGACCTAAGCCTGATGAGTAAGGTTTGTTTGAGTTGACGCTGTGCCTCACAACTGCTTACTTCATGTCGATAGTGATGTATTAAGATTCCCGGCTTAGAACATTGAAGATTGAACCATCTAGTACTGTGACTATTCGATATAGTGAGATATTATTGCTTATACCTAGCGTAGCGACTCGGAAGATGGCCATGTACTCTGATGGCACTGTCAAGCGAATTTGCCGGTGCTGGGAATAACCGTATGTCAACTATCCTGCCGAACAACCTGGGAAATAGATGCGATGCAACGAAATAGGTGTTAGTGCTGGTAAGGGCTATTATTCCAGAAACTATACTTCTGCCATGAGGAGAAATTCCATTTCGTTCCGGTGTCGATGTTTAGCCTTCCGAAAACGGCAACTTGCTTCCACCATTTCCCAAACCTTGATCCCTAAACCTTGAAACACTGCTGATAAATACATTTTTATCAGGGGATATGTACGTTCCGAAGTTCATTGATCAGTATTGCTGACTTCCTTAGTTATTGCGTTGATCGCCTTTGGCATGGCCAACGCTACTAACTTGATGCCATCTAGAAATCTGTAGTGTTGTTAGCTTGCCCAAGACCGGGTAAATAGCTCTCGTATTGTTGTCACGGCCTGCATGCAAACCAGGTTAACATTACCGGCGGGTATTTATCTAGTGAGGCTTTCCTTGAAGATGTTGCATTCGCCAAGTGAATACGAACGTTTCAACTCCATAACGCTTAGCCGTAACAAGTTTAATCCACCACTTATAACTAAGGGTTTATTGTCAATCATAGAAGGTGTGATTTTCAAAACTTCAAGATGCTAACACGCTGCCACCCACTTTTCTTCTACATATGGTACTGCATGCCGACCTAATATGGAGCAATAGCCAGATTCTGTACGGACGTACGATGACAAAGTAATTTGTCACGCTGAAGAATCGTTGAGATTTCCAGGTCGTTGGATACGGGCAGTGCCCAACAAGCTGTTCAGATGTCTATAAAGATGGCCCGTTACCGAGTGTCGGCTCAAAAGCTTGGTCTCCCTTCATCGTCGACCCTTAGTACACTCCAAGCCTAGGGATTTCAAGATGAAGATTGCGACCGCCCTCCTCGCCCTCCTCCCCGCCGCCCTGGCGGCCGACACTTGCGTCGCGGAATGTGGCTGCGCGGGCTGCGGCCAAGTCGCCAGCACCAGCTTCGTCAAGAGCGGCAACAAGGAGGTGGCCACCGCCGCCGGCTGGGCGACGATGTCCGTGTCCGGCTCCACGATCGCGATCGAGAACTTGTCCGGCAGCACCCTAACAGTGACTGTATACGGCGTCGTCTGCTACTACATCAGCCCTCACAGCTCCTGCACCGTCGGTGAGCCCGACAACTTTAGCACTGCCCTGGGCATGCAGGTCTGGCAACACCCGTAGATAGGGAGAGAGACAGGCAAATTGTAAGTAATACTAGTAAACTAGTATTCTCCTCTTCAAACTTTCGTTGGCTTGACCCATTCTAATAACTTAGATGCTTAGCTGTTAAATATATGATTATCAGAAACGGATCACTCGGCCAAGGGACTCCGGGGTCACCACTGCTGCGTGGAGCTTGGTGTCACAGTCTTGGAACAAAGAGACTGTTCTGTATATAGTAATAAGTACGTAGGAGGGTATTCTGGAGACCCTCGCGCAACAACGTATACTATTACCTACCCCTATGTATAGGCCTTGTGACACTTGGGTAGTGTACTTAGGATAATTCAGTCCAAAAAGTATCCAAATTGAATGAAACATGGAGGGCTTCCTTAATATATCAATGCACATAACGTACCTTACGAACGCAATCGATAATACGGGTGGACTGCGTGACAATAATCGCGGAGCCCCCGAGCTATACGTATATTCCTAGGGGTGATTCCCTATGGGATATTCCGAGCGTAGCCGTTTCACTTGTAAATATCCCTACTGAAAAAGAAGGAGGACCTAGAAATCAATATTCTCGACATTGACACAGGAATATCCAATGCTCAGCTTGTAAGTGAAGACCGTGGTATTTCGGGAAGCCTTGCCGCTTGCTACCCTAAAGGCCTACTTATCAGAATGCCTCGCGATCAGCTTTTGGATGAGTTGGCGTTACTGATATACCAGATGATTACTAATAATACGGGAACCCGGATGTCATCAATCTGGATCACACGTGGATGGGCCGTCTGAACTACCAGTTCATCGAGCTTGTATCGAGCCTGTGGTTATCTAGAGGTGTCTAATTTTAACTTAAACTCTGTCCATCGTGTTGTTTAATAGATATCTGTACTGTTTCTTCTTTCATGATTAGAGGTGTTCATTGTCTGCCAGGCAATAGCTATCAAATTATTGAAATGAAGGACCTGATCTCTATTCCTAATCGTTACTACGCTCTTGTACAACTAAATAGCGACAGATACCTGGCAAGCGGGCTCTTCCATTATTTCCGCCGAGGCGAATCGAGTTACTTAATTCAAATAGGGTTAAGCTCAGCGCCGACGTTACGGTCGCGGATTTACGCAATACAGCTCACAACAAAACACGCTTCTGCGCACATCAATAGTACCCATCCAATTTTTAGGCCAAAGAGATATCTTACCATAGCGCAGTAGGAGGTCGACTGGCCGTGTACACGTATTTAGACAGGGAACGGTGTCGCACGCATATCTTTTGTAGCATGCCTTACTCTGAGGGAAGCGCCAGTAATAGTTGATATTTGCACGAATCATTTCATTCTGTGGATTATAGTGGAAAATAACGAAATACCGGCATTCCTGCCATGACTAGAGTACTTATGAATGTGCTGTAGAGTGACCCATAACCTATACGAATGTACAGTAACAGAACAATTTCAGAGCGGATTGAACACCAAATGCGCAACCAGGTTCAACCAGCTCCGTCTGGAACGCCTCTAAACAAGTAGTACCCCTACAAGGTATGCGCGTCCAAAAACTCAAGATCCTCTTGCCTAATACTTAGTTCCGGAGCTCCTTTAGGAAGCCCTCGAGTTCCGCCTCAACAAGGTCGTGGATCTTCTCGGAGAGCTTCTCAGCCTTATCTGAGAAGGTAGAGACACCCTTGACGATTTTGCCGGAAACGACGTTGAAATCAGCCTCAATGGCCTTCTCGAGATCGTCTAGAGTCACGGTTTCAGAGCTCTTCTCAGCAACGTAGCCACCCTGCTCCACGATCTTGGAGTAGTTCGAGTAACCACCACCGTTCCAGGCTAGTAGGTTAGGGGTATCCGAAGGAATGTCAGACAGAGCACCCTTGGTGGCGATAGTGATCATGTTGGTCTTCAGCTTCTCGGGGGTGATCGCAGCCATGCCATACTCAGAGTCGCTGCTTGGCTGAAGGGAGAGGAAGTAAGCGGTAAGACCGCACAAGTGAGGAGAAGCCATCGAGGTGCCGGAAATGGTGTTAATAGCAGTCTTGCTGCCAATCCAGGTTGACTGAATGCTCAAGCCAGGGCCAAAGATATCAACGCACTTGCCCCAGTTGGAGAAGTAGGCACGGCTGTCATCCAGAGCAGAGGCACCGACCGTCATGGCTTTCTCGGCCGCAGCAGGTGAGTACTTGCAGGCATCGGCATTGTCGTTGCCAGCGGCGACGGCAAAGTGCAGGCCGGCAGAGACGGCAGCGTTGACGGCCTGGTCCAGAGATGGCGACTTGCCACCACCAAGGGACATGTTGGCGGTTGAGCCCTTGAAATTCTTTCGGGAACCAGTCTTGGCGGCAGCAACCTGCTTGATATGAGCTTCAGCAGCCCACTCAACACCCTTCATGACGTCTGACATTGACCCAGAGCCATTAGATCGGAGAACCTTGACGGCATAAACGTGGGCCTTCTTCGCAACACCGTATTTCTTTCCAGCAACGGTACCGGAGCAGTGAGTGCCGTGACCGTTACCGTCTTCATCCTCATCGCCAGCGGGGATTGTCTTGCCCCATTTGGCACGACCCTCGAAGTCGACGTGCTCAATATTGGTACCAGTGTCGATGACGTAGACATCAACACCCTCACCACCATCAGCGGCATACAGGTATTTGTTATATGTACCGAACGAGAGGGAGTCACGGTGGGAAATTCTAGCAAGACCCCAAGGAGCGTTCTTCTCTAGATCTGGCTCGTCCTCTTTTAAGGCGTAGACGATCTGGTCCTTTTCAACGTACTCGACCTATTGAAGACGAGAATTAGTCATCATGCTACGCATTTCCACGAATGGAAGCTAGAATAATGGTAATTGAAGAGAAGAGAACTTACATCAGGATGCCTGCGGACCTCCTCGATGACGGCGTCATCGAAGTGGCCGGCGTAGCCGAGGAAGCCGCTGCCAATCTTAAGGGTGTGCTTGAGACCGCTGAAGGCATCGGCAACGTCGCCAACCAGAGGGAGCTGGCCGCGTTTCCGGAGCTCCGTCCGCTCGATCTCACGGTCGCCGTGGATCTTCTGGACCCATGAGTGGTGGTCGGAGACGGAGGACTCGGTGACGTGGTCCTTGAACTTGATGATGTACGAGTTGGGGACCTCTTCGGCGGTAGATGAAGAGATGATGGGGGCAGCTCCATCGTGGATGGTTTCATAGCTGAAGGACGGCGCTGCAGCGGCGGTGCAGGCCAACGAGAGAGCGAGGAAGCCCCTCATGATGACGGATTATTGGTGTTATGTGATGAAACCGAGCTAGCAGTAATGAACGATAAGTCTACCGGCGACTCAACGGCAATAGAGAAAAAGAGAGACCCAGAGACCAGACTAGTGATACCTTGGTCGATGAAGGGCAAACAAGCAGGTGATTGATGGCGACGATGGGATGGAGAGATGGAGTGGTGGGAGGGAAGGATGGGAAGAAGGAGAGAGGAAGGAAGATGATGAAGCTGGCCGAGGAGACGGAGGCGTGCTGATAAAGGGCGTGGCGGCTACCTTGGGATCGATAGCGTAAGAGAGTTCTGACTCTACCTAAGGTTGGCCTACCGACATGCGCAGGCGCAGACGCATACAGTACGTACAGTTCGAGGCTGCCTTCCCCGGTCTGAGAAGGCCGTCCAGGTGACGCACACAGCCCACTGATAAGGGGAGCCACTGGCTGGGAATGCTACAAGCACTGGGGAAGGGCGGGCTAAGGGCAGGACGGTAAACTGGGAACGGGTACGGCACTGACACACTGTACACGGTGCAACGACGCAGCAACCTTCAGTGGCCGACTTGGGGCAAGCGCGCGTAACTAGCATCCATACGGCTTAATGGGGCTGGGAGGGCTTAGTCCGAACCAGGTTTAGCGGATTGACTCAGACTGACCAGATCAACATGTCAGTGACCACCGGGACAGTTGTCCGGCTTTAAGTACCGAGGTCTAGCACTGTATCTAGATAAACACTGTATGTAGGCACTCCGTAGTTATTCCCTGGTCAGCAATGGATATGGATTCAATTACTTTCATCTCTTCTGCTTCATTAAGTGATAATGGAATGGTTGGAAAATGCAGGTATCATGATGAAATATGGCCTGCTTGATTCGATCCTCTGAAGCCGCATCTAGTCTTGACGCACGTGAGACTGGTTTAGGTACTGGCTAACCCAATGTACGTCTCAGATTACCCCATGGCAGTCAGCTTGTTGCCTCCCTATAGTAAGTGGAGAGCTCCCCCCAGCTAGGTACCTCCTCTACTTAGCATACTTGGCTGGGTAGTGCAGCTATCTGTCGCCCAATTGAGACTAATAGTCCACCACCAATGGTCCGATATCGTTGCTGATAAGCTAATGTTGGGAATGCTGTTCTCTCCTCGGCTCTCATTCCTATCATCTCTGCTATCATCTTCAAGAGATAAAACACGCCTTGGACCCTGAATCCCGGGTTATCGATATGTAGGTAGATCTCAACTGAGCCTATCAAGTGGCAACTTAGCTAGCTCTCTAACTTACACGTCGTTTTCTCTATCGCTGATGTTCTGGTCTGTTTGGAGATGTTATTGTCATGCTCATTTCCCCAGGAAGCAGCCATTCATCATAAAAACCAATACTCAAGTATTTTTACAGTAACGAGACGATTAGGAGTTTCCCATGAGTGTTGTGATGTGCCAGAATGGGTCGATGACACCATTGCGAACCACATGCACCTTAATGGTGATAGAGTGTCAGACGGACTACATGCGGGCTGAGGGTGTTTACATACTGTGCGGAAATACACTGCCTACATAGGTACCTACGACACTAGGTACACTGCCTATTACAGATAGCTCTGCACCCCGGAGAGATCTGACCTTAACTGGAACTTCGAACTCCACAATCCGCGGACGGATCCGCAGCGGTGGCAGCCTGTTTTGACTCTGACGAATGACGGAAGAAGTTGGAAGTGTGTCTCGTGGTTTGCTTGTACGCATACGCATATCTGTGATTTAAAACACGTCTAGGTATCTCATATGCTCGCTCGCCTTCAGCTGACCGGCTTTCCAGGTACTGTTTGATGCACGAGGTACTCTATATGCATATCAGCTCCAAGAAAGGCTCACTGAGTCTATCGACCTGCTCCAAATTGCGATCAAGTACCGGCAGTCATCCAAGCTACTTATAAGCTTCTTATCTCCGCAGCTGAATGAGAAGATGCTGAATAAGCCCTACGTTACGGCCTGACAGTTAGATATTTATCTATCTATTTATCTATCTACCTATTGTTGAATCCGAAATAGCTAGGGTAAACTATCTAGCTAATCTGATAATTCTAATTTGGTATTGCACTCTGGGTGATTAAATCAATAAACCTCCGACTATGGCTTTGGCTGGGCCATGATCACATTCCTTACAAGGATACATATCAAGTATGTAGCTACTGAGATGCAAGGTTACATTACGAACATTGATGACCCAACCTCTTTTGCACGTGCTTGTGTTGATATGGCTGATGTTAGACATCCGGAATGGTACAGCGATATCGATCTTGCTATCTTGTTAGCCACTCTTAGTTTTCTGAGAGTATATAACTACCTACCTACTTAGATATACCGTGGTATGTAGGTTACCCATTCGCTTTATCTGATGCTTACCTATCTCCTATGCTAAGTGTACGCTTCTTTTGGCAGAACTGCTTAGGTATGGCTTGTTCTATTAATGGAGGAAGCTCCTTTTTTCATGTTTTGGTACTGGGCTGTCGAAGTATTGATGTATCCTCTAACGCGTCGAACTTTGCTTTCTTGCTGACGGATCTAGGTAGGTAAGGAGACAGAGATTGTGAGTTTGTGCCGGGTACGATGTATGGAGGAGGTTAAATACTTTGCTTGACATGAAGCCAATATTACCTGGTAGGCTACTTGGCTACCTACTGTAAAAACCATAAAGGGTTTCATCCATGCGTCGGGTGGCTCTGTGTGGCTAAGCTAACACCTAAAATACCTATTTCTGGACGTTTTGCCCAATTGCGCTGCAGCACTACGTGCTCCACCCTGGCTTATGCGCTACCTCTACACTGGCCTGGGCCAACTTGGCGCAGCAGGCTGATGTACAAATGTAGGCAGCTCACCTGTACTTAGCCCTGCAATTGACGTATGTAGGCGCACGCGTTACCCATTGGGATTATTGGATAGCCACGCCGTAGAAGGCTGCCACCTCTCCCAGTCACCAAGCAGCCACCGAGGGAGAGCACGTAGAGATTCGCTTGTCCTTTTATTTTCAAACAGAATAATTTGTTAATAATTTGTTGAAGAATCACTCGTTCTTGACTACGGCCTTCTAAACCACGTGCAATTAGCTGAACCGCAGGCGTGAGTGATTATGACCCGTTATCGTGTTTGTAAAGTAGTATGCTCTTTCTCGTCCCTCCAACGTGCTGACACTACCTATACCTACAGCATCTCAGCAGCTTAGCTTGTACCTACACTACGTGCAATTCGGGTCCTTCGATGACCTCTTCTTATGCGGACGACAGCCTAGAGCCCACCGGGGTACGGGCAGACAGCAACTGTATAATATGAAGATAGACCCGCTGTCCATGCTATATTTCTCGACCTTCTCCTAGTCCGCCGCCATGTCGGCCCGCAGTCGCTACAGATCGTCGACGTCGACGTCGGCTTCCAACGCATTGCCGACATCCAAGGCCACCGAAGTTCTCCAACGCCTCCTCGACCACGTCTCTACTTCTCTCACATCCGCTGCTGAAAATGGATATCCAGAGCCTCAGCGGCTTGTGGACCAGATTGGTTTAGTTAGACAACACCTCTCCGCCGTCAGTCCCCCGAACCCCGTGCAGGATGATTTCAGACACCTTCACGGCTTCCAGCGCATGTTTGAGGTCCTGAGATCTTTTTCTGGCTTCTACAATCCACAGAAGCGCAGTAATGCCGAGAAGGAGACTTTCTTTGGCCTGCTGGATGTTCTCCTCGGCACTCTTGCTGCTGCTTTTAGGGCACACCCGGGCAATCGCCGCTACTTTCGCACGCGAGTGGAAGGAGGTGGATGGGATGCTCTCGAACAGATTGTGGCAAGCATTGGTCTGGGTGGCGCTGACTCGGATCTGTGGACGAGCTGCCAGCTGTTCGGAAAGCTCTTCTCTTTCGCACTGAATGATGCTGCCCTGGATCGGATATGTTGCGAAGCGGCCTCTATACCCCATTCGCCCACTCGTATGGGCTCCGCCCCAGAGGAAGACAAGCTCCCGAGTATGGAACAAGTCAATGGTACCGACTTAGATTATTCCATGACTGTGCTTGATGCGGCGATCAGCGGGGCAGTTGTCCCGACCTCGACCTTGCAGAATCCCGAAGTAATTCGCACGGCTGTGGATTTTTGGGAATCAATATCCCGAGACCGGGAGGCCGTGGAAAATGTGGCATCATTACTGGCCTTGAAGATTCTATTGGCCATTGCCACAGTTTCGAGCGTCAACTTATACCACATGCACGAAACCGGAATCCTCTCTCGGTTTCTGATTCTTGCCTTTGACGAGAGCTCAACCGTGAACGATGCCGAGAGGAAAATCATTCTGGCTCTCTGTCGATCCTTGGTATCATTGGGGATGAATACGCTCACGGATGCCCAGCACTTGTTACTTAATCCGTCGGCTGGCTCGTCGGACTTCTGCTTAGAAATGACCGACAAGTACTGTAGCGCTCCTTTCATCCAGTTTGATTTATCTCTTCATGGTCATTCCTCTATTGAGTTGCCCAGCCTAGGCCGACCATTCCCTCCACAATCATCTGCAGGATACACGTTCACTGCCTGGATCAAGGTGGACAAGTTTGACCCAGCATCTCATACTACTCTTTTCGGTGTTTTCGACTCAACCCAGACCTGTTTTCTCCTCGCCTACCTCGAAAAAGATACCCGCAATTTCATTTTGCAAACTTCAGTTACATCTCAGCGTCCAAGTGTTAGATTCCGGGGCTTAACCTTCCAGGAGAATACATGGTATCACGTTGCTATAGTCCACCGGCGTCCAAAGACCATGACGGCTAGTAAAGCTTCCTTGTATGTAAATGGCGAGTTTATTGAACAGCTGCGGGCGTCATACCCTGCATTGCCACCCCCTTCAAATGGCAGCACGGAAAGCTTTGCTTCGTTCACCTCGAGCAGTCATAAGAACCTTCCTATACAAGCATTCCTTGGCACGCCACGGGAGCTGTCCACTCATATTGGTAGTGGCCTTGTTCGCTCTAAATGGTCCCTTGCGTCGGCACATTTATTTGACGATGTATTGAGCGATGATTTACTCGCTGTGCCTAGCCGACTCGGCGTACATTATCAGGGCAATTTTCAGGATTGTCTCGGTGGCTTCCAAACTTATGCGGCATCAGCGGCACTGGGACTGCGCAATGAACTTGTTAGCACTGGAAAGGAAGATTCTGACATCATGAAAGTGATCAGAGATAGGGCGAGCCATCTAATCCCAGAGCAGCATATCCTTTATAGCCTGATGCCTTCGTCGATATTTCGAGAGAAGGAACGTTTTGGAGAGTCGCAATTGTTTCGATCCTTATCCCGTGGGCCTGCCCATACACTGGTCCAAATGGTACTCAAGAACGGTACGGGCATAGCAATCAATACTGCTATGCCTTCCATCAATGACGCCCTCCTTCGTTCGAATGGAGTGGCTATTCTAGCTGGAGATCCTATGGTTGTGACTCCTCAGTTCTTTGACGATGCCTTATGGCGACTTGCTGGCTTTACCCCACTAGCACTGAAACTAATTGATCGCGCCTCCTCGGCTGATGCACTTGTTCGTGCCCTCGACATGGTTTTTCGGTGTATAAATTCAAGCTGGCGCAATAGCGAAGCTATGGAAAAGGATGGTGGGTATGCGATCCTCGGCATTCTTCTGAAGACCAAGTTAGGCTTCGTTGGATTTGGCAGCAGTGCCGTGACAGAGAAGCTCGTACTTCAGCCCCCTGAGAGAGATAGGCTTGCACTACAGCTTCTGAGCCTCGTCCTAGGATTCGTAGGGTATAACCATAGAGATCCCTTGGAGTCTGTTATCATCAATCCGCTTGCTTTTCGCCTTCTCATAATAGATTTTGATGGGTGGAGGAAATGTAGTCCTGTTGTTCAAGAGCTTTACTACAACCAATTTGTGACTTTTGCTGTCAAGAGCAAGTATCATCAACACAACCACCGGAGGTTACTTCGAATGAGTGAGTTGCCCATTACCGCTTCCTAGAAAATGCTAACACAATTCAACTAGGGGTAGTAAAGAGACTCCTTGATGCTCTTAAGGCCGACCCACTACCTGAGAGTGTTCTTCCTTTCTTTCTAGCTACCATCGAACAGCTTGTAAGGTGTAGCTATAACACCGAGGTACACCGTGCCATAGCTCTTTTCATAACCTATGCTCTTCATTCGCCAGCCAGGTCACTTCCCCGTACTCCGAAAACGGTTTCGAACATCGATCAATCAACTGGCAGCGTACAATTGCGACGCCCTACGATTAATAATAACAGGGTAGTTGAGGGTGCTGTACGGACGCTTACTAAGAGGGAGATTGGAGTACATATCCTGAATATTAATAGCCAGCTGCTTTGCGAAAAGGGAAATCTTGCTATCATCCGCAAGTTCGCGAAAACAGT
This sequence comes from Nemania abortiva, assembly GCA_022578505.1. Lineage (NCBI taxonomy): Eukaryota > Fungi > Ascomycota > Sordariomycetes > Xylariales > Xylariaceae > Nemania > Nemania abortiva. Next base: position 26,143 of record MU392714.1, read on the forward strand.
GACGAACAAGGTACCTCATGCTCGGCCCGCTATGAATATTCCTGCTAATGATCACTTAGTGGCTCCTGCATCTTCTCACCGAAGACGATCCAGCAATTGTCGTTTACGGATCCAAGATTCTTGCACGACTGCTCGTCACGCATGGGCCGGCGTACATCAATAAATTTTCTGGTAGAACTGGTGGGTTTTGCATCATGGCTCATCGGCTTAAGCGATGGTGGGATGTTCCTACAATATGGCCCATTTGTTTTTGTATCCTTTTCGGGTTTGACGTTGCCGATTTTGATTTCGACAAAGATCTTGACTTTTTTAGCCTGCTCGAGACTTTCGGAACATGTAAGATTGTCAATCCTGGTGCCCTGCCAATCATTACTTCAATGCTCCAGCATGGTCTCAAAGATGTATTGAAAAACCAAGAGGACCCTGATTCGCCGCTGGGCGATCTAGAGCTACTGCGCCTATCAGCAGCTAATCCAGAACAATCGGGCTCAAGATTACGACCGCGGTCTATGTCACTCCAGAAAGAGCTAGAATCAAGGCGTAAGTCGTTCAAACTACCATTTCTTCGTTTTCTAAAGAGAAACCAGGTACACCCCAAACTGGCTCAGATCGAAACGCAGGTAATGCGACGGTTCTTCAAGCCGTGATCCGGTTCTTGGCGGATCTTCATGCTCGATCTCAGAGTTTTAGAGACTTTGCCCTTTCCTCCGAATATGTGAGGCTTCTTCTGTCTGCTCTATATCCTGCTATTGTTAGTGTAGATGCAGTAAATCCTGAGACAGAGCTGAATTCTCGCGATTCTGCTCTGACGTTCGAGGGTGCCGATGTCATACTTCGTCCATTGGGCGTCTCGACCGTAGCGCCTGTGGTCAGGACATCCAGTACGGCAGAAATCAAGGCAGTGCGGCCTGGGGCACGACATAATGGGACGCAGTTACGCAAAGCATCGTCATTCGTGCTTTTGACGACCGAAAAGTCCCCTAAGCCAGGTACTTCCCGCATTGAACACGTTGTATCTCCTAGGAAGAAGGTTATGTCGCAAAACATCGGCCATGCCGTATTTGAAGGGATTCTAGAGCTTGTCATGGACGTTTTTGTGGACCAACTTCTCGTACGAAAGGAGTTTCCAGGTTTTGGTCTCTTTCTCAAAGTTCCCCCGGGATTCCAAGAGCATCATGCGTACTTCGAATCGTATGTACTGAAGAGCACTATTGTCCACATGGCTAGTGTGATCAAGCTGGATTGGAAGGCGTTGAGCGAGCCCAAGGTCCTCCTAAACATGTCACGGTTTTGCCTGCATATTGTAGAAGCAATCTTCGAAGGTTGGTTTATGAATGGAACCGACCCGATGCTTGATTTTGCCGGCATGCTGCTTGAATATCTTCAGCAGCCTGAAGTAGCCAAGCTGAAAACGATTAGGCTTTGTAGCCAAGCGGTGTCTACAATCCGCAGCTGCTTTCTCAGGTTGGTTCTTCTGAGACTCTCTGAAATGGACGACCCGCAAACTACCAATATCAAAATGGACTCTTCCATGGACAAAATTCTCTATTGGCAGATGGTGGTTCTGGAATCTCTCTCTGTTGACGACGAGTATATAAGATTGTTCTGGTACCAACTCTATAATAAGCTCGTGGATACTCGGGAACCTGTTCGACGTGTTGCTGTGAGCATTTGGCGCATAATGCTTGTACAGAAACCCGACGAATGTACGGCGCTCTTCCGACTCATTATGACCTCAGACCAGATTCAACTAGTAGCGGATTTCCAAAAGGTAACGGAATTAGATACAGATACCTTTGTGTCGTGGGTCGACGAGCACCGGCCCTCTTTAGACTCGCTCTTTTTAGGAAGCGTCTCGCGGGTATGGGAAGAGTTCGTGGCGTCCGAAAACCAGCAGACGCTTGAGAGCGCTCGCTCACGGATATCTAAGCGCAAAGAAGTGCTCAGACGGTGGCACTCGGAGACGAAAGAACGAGATAGTATCCTTCTAAGACACGACATGGCGAACTCGGCATGGATGAAGTCTATCTGGGCTTCAGAGCACTTTAAACATCAGCGATCAGGCCAGGATAAACAGGACGATTATTCTTTTTTCTCATCGGCATACTCGAAGATGGAAAAAGATTTAACTCGATCAGGGGCAGTACTATACACCCCGAACACGATCAAATGGAAGCTCGACAGGACTGAGGGTCGAAATCGTATGCGCTTAAGACTCTTACCTGACCCATCGTCAATTCATGAAAGTTATCAACCAAAGCGACGAGCGACAGACTCCCAGTCAGCTTCAGCATTGAAATCATCGTCTCCTGTTCCATCGGTTAGAGGAAATCGCTCGATGAGCACAGCTTCCTCGCCTTCTCGACAAGGCAAGATCAGTGGCGACGTCACTCAAGACGAGAATCAACCTCTAACAGAACACAAGTCTGATACTGAAGTAGAAGGAGAGGCTGTTGTTCCTGAAGATGACTTCGAGCTAATCGACGATCCTAACGACCCTAACGAGGCGGACGATAACTTTGAAGATAAGAATCGTAGAGTAATGAGGCGTTTGCAACAAGGAGATGCTGTTCAACAAGTGTACAACATCTCTCGCATTATTGGACTTGACGCATGTGAGGGGATTTTGCTCATTGGGAGAAACGCCCTCTATATCATGGACAACTTTTTCCAATGCGCGGATGGGGAGATTGTAAATGTTTGGGAGGCGCCGGCACAAGAACGTGATCTCTTCTCACAGATTATCACTGGTACCAAGCCTCGCGACTGGCAATCACCGTCAGACCACAGCGCTCAATCCTCTCGTTGCTGGAAATGGCAGGATGTTATCAGTCTATCTAAGCGCCGATTCTTATTTCGCGATGTTGCAATCGAGATCTTCTTCACAGACGGCCGAAGCTATCTTTTAACGACTAAGGATCTATCAACGAGAGACGAGGTGTTTTCTAGGCTTGCTTCCAAAACGCCACATACAGCCGGGCCAAATACATTACCTAACCCTGAAGACGCATGGCGCTTAGAGTCTTTGAAGATGTTTGAAGAGACACCACAGACATTTGGGTCTAAATTCGGCAATATCTTCAATTCATCACCTTGGAGCCCGATCATGCGAAGATGGCAAAGGGGGGAAATCTCCAACTTCCATTATCTAATGCTTGTCAACACCATGGCGGGCCGGACCTTCAACGATTTGACCCAGTACCCTGTTTTCCCATGGATCTTAGCGGACTATACTAGTGATGAGCTGAACCTGGAGGATCCTGCCACGTTTCGTGACTTGTCCAAGCCCATGGGCGCCCAAACGGCCCGCCGGCAAGCTGAGTATAGAGCTAGGTACACAAGCCTTGCGGAGATAGGGGAATCCCCTTTCCACTATGGGACTCACTACTCGTCGGCTATGATCGTGGCCTCCTACCTGATTCGTTTACCCCCGTTTGTGCACTCATATATTCTTTTACAAGGCGGCAACTTCGACCATGCGGATCGACTGTTTTTCTCTATTGAAGGATCCTGGAAATCTGCTTCCCAGGACACTGGCTCTGATGTTCGAGAGCTTATCCCGGAATTCTTTTGCCTCCCGGAGTTCCTGACTAATGTCAACAAATATAACTTTGGTGCCCGCCAAGGAGCTGGTGGCCAAGTAAACGATGTTCAATTACCTCCATGGGCGAAAGGTGATCCAAATATTTTCATCGCAAAACATCGCGAAGCTCTAGAATCACCATATGTTAGCCAGAACTTGCATCACTGGATCGATTTAGTGTTTGGGAGTAACCAGCGTGGCGATGCCGCGGTTGAAAACCTGAACGTATTTCACCACTTATCGTATTACGGAGCGAAGGATCTTGACAATATTGCGGATTCCGAAGAGAGGCACGCGACGACGAGTATCATCCACAATTTTGGCCAGACACCTCACCAGGTGTTTATTAAACCCCACCCTGCGAGAGAAAACACCTCCTTCCCAGCTAGAAGATTGGACACGGCGTGCTATGCGCTGTCTAGGATTCCTCATCCTCTTCTCGAGAGCCGCGAAAGGGTGGCATCCCTTATCTATGCACCTAAATTGGATCGGTTGCTTTGTTCGTCCCCTTTCCGACTCAATCTGCCACCCTTATACGACAAATATCTGGAGTGGGGATATGCGGACAATAGCGTCCGGTTCTTTTCTAGTGAGAATAGAAAAAGCGCCGGTGTCAGTGAAAACCTTCATATTGGGCAGATTTCGTGCATTGTTGCGGCAGATTCCAAGACGCTCATCACGGCTGGCGAGGACTGTGTTGTATCTGTCTTCACCATGCAAAGTCAAACTGGCAAACCCGTGGAACTAGTGCACAGATCGTCGCTCTTCGGGCACAAGACGCCTGTCACCACAATTGCCGTGTCTAAAGCATTCAGCACAATAGTGACCATCTCTGGCGACGGGCACGCTAATCTCTGGGATCTCAACCGGTTAGAATTTGTGAGGAAGTTATCGAGCCATCGCCCCGTAGAGTGTGCGTCCATTAATGACGTTTCTGGGGAGATCATGCTTTGCTCTGGCCCCAAAGTAGCACTTTATACAATTAACGGTGAGTTACTTGTGGAGCAAAATGTGTGTATCGAGCACGATGACTATGTGTACTCGTGTGCGTTCTACGAAGGCTCAGGGAATGAATGGCTGGAGAGCTACCTCATTTTCACCGGCCACAGGAGGGGCCGTGTGAACATTTGGAAACGCTCTGTCAAGAACGGAAAATGGGTTCTAGAGCTGGCGAGACGTCTTGATCACGTCGACCCTCGAAGCGAGACCGGGGCCAACACCGAAGCCGCCATCACTTGCATCACGCCCATGCCACAGTTAGTGTACACGGGTGATGATGATGGAAGAGTTGTAAGTCAACACACATTTATTTCTCGCAGGTTTTTAGTATAGCTAACATGGTACTAGTACGAGTGGACCCTGGTGCATAGAGAAAGGTAGAGCCTCTCTCAGTATAATAGGTTTACTATCAAGCCTAAGGGGCGAGCAAAGAGCGTGGGAGCATAGCCTACAGGGCATCCCGGGTTTATACGTGCGTTTGTTAGACCATGGTGAGCAAATCCGAGGTTTACAGGATAGACGAGACGACATGTACGGGAATGATTCTTTCTATCCATATCGATTGTGGGAAGGCGCAGTTGGTGTCTCAAAATAGAAAAGCCTTGAATTTCTGATGTGTAAACGACCAATAAATGATCTCTCATGATTGCGCAATGATGATGATACACTGCTTGCTTTGCTGGTGCCCTCTTCGTGAATGGATCTGCAGGTCGTGCTTGGTTGGTTTCTATATCCCTCTCTCTCTGGTAAACGAACCATGCTTCCGTTGATCCTATGTACAGCGGCGTATGTCGCGCAATTGGTATCCCTAGTATTCCACCTACCCGGTGCTCTAGTTTTTGTCTTTCCCCTTCCTTTTATTTTCGGGGGCGCTTAGTCGTCGTATCCGGTAAGTTGCTTCCTTGGGCCCGTAGGGACTATAGAAACTCATGTTAGAATATTCGTTCGAGGCATGAAGGCGGTTGGTAGAGTGTTCGTACCGGGATATGTCAAAGGGATGGGCTTCGCGCGCTCGTAGCCCAGCTTCCTCAGCGTCGGGGGCACGGTGAGGAGCATGACGGGCCCGGCGCCGCCGATGATGCACGACCAGAAGTAGGCGGGCTTCTCGCGGGCGGCCCAGCGCCAGTAGCGGAGGGGACCGGCCCAGAATCGGGGGGTTGGATTCGTCATTTCGGGTGCCTGTGATGAGAGAGTTGAGGGTTAGTAAATGGTATTTATGGGTTAGATTTGTCTGTGAGGGATAGGATGGGCGGGCGGACGTACTCAATTGACTGGATGTTGAGTCGAATTGGCGTGGGTAGGTAGCTGAACTGGAAGTCGTCGCTTGAATGAGGTAGCTCTGAGGCTCTTTGGAGCTGTACACCTGAGGTATCTAGGTCTCTGTGGAGTTGGCAGTCTTACACAGCCATACTGTGGCGCAGGGTTAAACTTGAAGCTGGAGCTCTCGCTGGAGCATAACTAAGGTGCTACTAACCTAGGTGGGATTAGTGGGTCAATTAGGTGTCTCCCGCAGCGACAACCTAGCACGGGTGCATTGGCAGCAGCAGCTTGCGTGTCTTGGCAGAAACGGGCTACGTATGCCATAGCTCCGACCTTCACTCAATTGTATTGTCGTCGGCCTGTGAACTTCTGAGACAGCTGGTCCGATTACAAGTTCACAACTTACACCAAACATTGGAACCACCTCCCACAAATTCACATGCGCAGCTCTTGAATTGATGCTGTCGCGTTCCGCTGCGTCTTCTGTTCTTTTCTCTTTTGCCAATTGATCTCGGAGGTGCCGCAAAGATGAGGTCGCTCGTGTCGTTTCTCCTACTTGTCCTCGCCGCCGCTGTCCAGGCCATCAGCTCGAATGGCGGCAACAGACTGCTGGTCGTTCTCGAGGACGATGCCGAGAAAGCTGGCTATTCCAAGTTCCTCGGCGACCTGGAAGGTATGCGCGGGTCCTGATACCATCCACAACACCAGCCGCACTGCTAATCGTCGTAACCACAGGCCGCGGCTTTGACATAGCATACGAGACCCCCAAGAGCGAGAGCCTACGTTTATTCCACCTCGGTGAGAGGTCATATGACCATGTTCTGCTCTTGCCTACCAAGTCCAAAGGTTTGTTTGTACCTACCACCATTACCATCACTGTCACTCTTACTGTCACCATCACCAACCGCGCTGCCTGCTACCCACCCACGAGTCTGTTTGGCCTGCTGACAATAACCACACATGTTTACAGGACTTGGTCCCAACTTGACACCCAGCATCCTACTTGAATTCATCAACGCAGAAGGCAACATTCTTTTGGCCCTCTCTGGTTCTTCGCCCGTTCCCTCAAGCCTCGTTTCCACCCTTCTCGAGCTCGATATCCACCTGCCCACTGATCGCCAAGGCCTCGTCGTCGACCACTTCAACTACGACACCGCTTCGGCCTCCGAGAAACACGATGTGCTGCTTCTCCCGAACCCCGAACCTCTCCGTTCGGATTGCAAAGACTACTTCGGCCTTTCTTCGTCTGCTGCACAAGATGGACGTGCAGGAGGTGGAGAGACACGAGCGGGAGCAGGCTCAGGCTCAGGCGCAGGCGCAGGCGCAGGCGCGGGAGGAAGAGGTGGAGTTGTCGCATTCCCCAATGGTGTCGGCCAGACCCTTGGCCACGGTGCCCTCCTCTCCCCGATCCTGCGCGCTCCCTCCACAGCTTACAGTTACAACCCCAAAGAAGAATCCGACTCCGTCGAGGACCTCTTCGCCAGCGGGGCGCAGCTCTCTCTCGTCAGCGCTCTCCAGGCCCGAAATTCCGCTCGAGTCACTGTCGTGGGGTCGGCTGACATGCTAAGTGACAAGTGGTTCGATGCAAAGGTGAAGATTGGGGAGAAGACTGCCGTAACCACGCTTAACCGTGAATTTGCGAAGGTGGTGTCGGGTTGGACGTTTAATGAGATCGGTGTCTTGCGCGTCAACTGGGTTGAGCACCACTTGAACGAAGAGGGCTTGAGCAACGCCAGTAACCCCAAGATCTACCGTATCAAGAACGATGTGGTGAGTTTCATTCATTTCCCCCATCGCTTACTGGATGCAGTATCACTAACAGGACTAGACGTATTCCATTTCACTATCTGAGTATTCGTGGGACAAGTACATTCCTTTCACAGTCCCTGAAAACGACGAGTTGCAGCTCGAATTCAGCATGCTTTCGCCTTTCCATCGCCTCAAGCTGACCCCGACCATTTCCTCCGAGGACAGCACCACCTACTCTGTTTCGTTCAAGCTCCCAGACCAGCATGGCATTTTCAATTTCCTAGTCAACTACAAACGGCCGTTCTTGAGCAACGTGTTTGAGAAGAACACGGTCTCAGTGCGTCACTTTGCACACGACGAGTGGCCCCGGAGTTTCGTCATCAGCGGCGCTTGGCCGTGGATAGCGGGCATTGGGGTTACGGTGACGGGATGGCTGGCTTTCTGTGCTCTGTGGTTGTACAGCGCACCACCGGCAACCGGAGAGAGCAAGAAGAAGCAGTAGGAGGTGTGTGTGGATGTGGATGAGGAATGAAATGTTGAAAGGGCTAGGCGTTTTTTCCCCTGTTCAGGACTGAAAAATATAGAGAAAAGAGTGACGCGACGGATTCTCCTACTTGTGATATACCTCCCGTACACATACTTAAAAAGGAGAAACCGACTGATTGACTCAACGGACCTGATCTGGCATGCCTAGGAATGGCAAGGTGCCGGATTAGAGTCGGTTTTGATAGGCTAGATAGTCTAATAAACGAAAAAAAGATAAAAATATGCTAAGTTTACCTGGGTAGTTTTAAGCTATTTGTGATATTGTGCTTAAATTTCTATACGTAGGTACGGATATAAGCGAGAATCGCTCAAGGTACCTACCCTATAGAGCGAATAAATTTAGTTTTCATGCAATGGCGGTGTAAGGCAATTGTTGAAGTCGATAAGTCTTTTGTACCTACTATGTAGAATCAGCTCGTCAACGTTGGAGAAATGCTTGGAAGGGCGCGATGGGATATATGCAGATTTCTTGGCGCTCCTGGATAGTGATATGTCTCTATCACTACGGATGTACTGTACTAAACCGCTTGCTCTGCTGTTGCTAGCCCTTTTACTGTTTACACGGGGATGTCGTGCCACCTTCCATGCACGGAGGCGGAGGCGGCACTTGGATCCAAGACAACCCTGGAGGGAGCTTGTAGGTAGACTCTGCCCTACCCACTTACGTTGCAACAAGGTTAAGGCAGTAAGTCTTTCGGCAGGCATACCGATCGTCACATTGTCGCCTACTACTATTGCACTGTTGCGTGCTACCGCTATATCACATACTGATACTACATTTAGATAGATTTTTTAATGGCAATACAAACATATTTGATGATACTTTTAGTCGCGCATCAAATAAGCCTAGTCGCATCGTAAAAGCTTTTGATGCAGAAAATTTATCGCGTAGATACGTGTTGGTACGGAACTCCCACGTAAGCCGGGCTGAGGTGGCTCAGTTGATGTTTTCCAAATAGATAGATGAAATGCCGAGTTGATGCCAGGATGGTGGAGCTCTGAATCCCCCCAATTACCTAAAATGGCAGATATGCAGTTTACCCCTCATCAGACCCTCATCCTCTAATCCCTGAAGCGCCTCGCGATCATCCGTCGTTCCATTTGCTAGTAGATAGATAGGTATGATCGCCGGGGCTCGAACAGCATATTATTTTTTCTAGCATTCTCCTATAGTAGCCGTCCAACATGCTTACAGTATATAGAAATAGCCCCTACATGTAACTAGATATGTATGTAGTAGTTGCTGTAGGCCCCAAGTACGCGGACACCGCGCCCGCACCTTGCTATCAAGTATGGTCTCACGACAGCTTCTAACCTTAGATACGTGTAGTCATACCTAGGCTCTAGGTTCCATTCGTGGATATACCACCTGAAAGCACATGGGAAAATCTTGGTCATCCAAAGCTGGCACTCTTCCTCCTCCCTATATAAAGCAAGGAAAACAGCAATCTTCCGTACATGTAAGCTAGCATAGCCATCACTTACGATATCTACATCGCAAGCCGATCATGGTCCGATCTCAGCGCCAGTGAAGAGGGTGTACTCTACCGCCACAGCTCATTCTTTCAGAACTGCGTAGGGCTGTTATGCGCGGTCGCGACAGAGCGCAATGGGCGGTTCGGGACGTGGTCCTGCTAGACAGGTCCCTCTAAGATTCGAGAAAGTCGACGTCAACGCCGTCGAAAATCATATCCATCCACCACGGTCGGGAAGGTCAGCGAGCGCGTCCTTCTGATCGCCGAAATGTTAGCGCGCTAAAGAGGCCTTGGTACAGGAGTTTAATTACATGACACACATGGAAAGCGTCATCTTTGCGCCGCGTGATTACGGTGGCTGCTGGTGCACAGACGGACATATCTATGTACATGTACCTTTGGACTCGATACCATACCTTGACAGGAACTTGCTCGAAAAGATGATCAATCCTCCCGCCCAGGAATAATCAAGGGCAAATGGGTAAGGGGATAGCTGGCACTTATGTTGCACTCCTTGATATGGTCATCAGGATAGCCGGAGTATCGTGCTGTAAGTCATTCCCGGCTCCGGCGTCGTGTCCAGTCACTAGATAGCCGATGTATCGGGTCTCCTGCAAGTGCTTAATTACTGCGCATAATCTGCGGACAGGGAATGCCGCCGATTTGCGCACGTCAACAGACAAGCCTAGCCCAAGTCCTTACCAATATTGTTATGGTTTGAGGCGAGCTAGCGCATGCGATAAGCGTGCAATACCATTTCCCGCAACCTGGCGATGAGTACGCAGAGTATCGAAGCTTTCCAGTCTTGTGCTTCTGGAAGTCTACCTGCTCTGACTATTGCCTCGTAACACGACAACACTTACAACATGGCACCGAGTATTCCCGTTCCTACTCAAGGTGGGTGGTATTCGTTTCTCCTGAACGCCATGTGGCGTGCCCATTCCCTGGTGCTGCAGTACGCATGTCAGAATAATATGCAACCTTGAAACAGCACTCTGGGTATTTGAAAAGAATGTAGGTATATATTGCTCTAATCTTGCCATTTCTTAGGAAGGACAGGTCCGGAAGAACCTTCTCTACTCCATTTTAAGCTATGCTTTATTTAAGTTGCTACAAGCGAAATTCTACCCATCATGGACAGAGCAGAGGAAGTTAAAATGGCTCGTTCCCTTAACGAAGTACTATTGCAAGAACTAGGCGACCAATCATTATCCAATAAGGCTTCCGGGCCACTACCTACATATCGCCGGCGATTGCTAGAACTTGAGAGGAACCCTGATGCCCAGATTCGATTGCCTGACCGTTCCGCGATAGAATATTTTCTCCGAACCATGTTTGAGAAGAACATTATGACACAAAGTAAGCATATTGAGATACAAGTCGAGTACATACTAAACTAACTAATTTGGGCTCAATAGCAAACTATAAAACCAAACTCGACAATATTACCAAGGATTTTATAGTCAAGGAGAAAGGAAAAGAACCTTACATCCCTGGCCTGCCACAAGCAATACACATTACATTTACTCAACAGGGCAAAATACGTGCGATCGGAACGTCGAAAGACATGTGGCGCTACAACCGAGACTTACAATCACAAGCGTGGGAAGCTCGAAAAGCCCGCCTTGAGGAATTGAGGAGCAAGTGCGATCCAGTATTCTGCTCACAGTTCGAAAGGCGCAGCAACCAACTCGAAGAGAAATTCTTGGCACTCAAGCCAAAGAAATGTATTGCCGTTGCAAAAGAAGAACGTTCGAAGTCGCCTAACATATTGCCGCTCACCGGCGAGACAATCAAACCCACGGGCGGGTTAAAGCCCCCACGCTTTTATTGTGGCTGCCGGTTCTCTACGGCAGACATTGAAGACCCGAAAATGCAAAGAAGCCTGCACCGGGTGTTCACAAAAGATGGCTGTGCTGAGGTTGAAGCAATGTACGCTTGTCAAGCCAACGCTAATCCTCACCGGCGGAACGGGGAAGAGGAAGGATGACGGGGAAGGGGACCAAGAGACGGAGGCGAAAATGAAGGTGAACACAGATAACTTTAACCAGAGATACAATAGAGAAAATTGTTTGATCTGTTAGATAGAAATCTGTGGTATTGATGGTGGTAAATTCTTTAATGTCGGGAATCGCTTTCTTGATGGAGAAGTTGGGACCGCCTTACCTAATACCATCATGACGAACCATATGTACTAAATGTAGCCCCACCAAACTGCGGGATGATAATAGAGATTGATAGGTAGTTAAAGCAAAGATTCTAAATACCGTAGCTAGCCCCCTAGATTGTTTTTAAAAATACTTGATGTTGTAGGTGAAATAAAGGAATTAACCCAGTAAGCATCGTGAAGAAGTATTATGGCCACTATCCGTCGCAGCTCTCCACATGCACGAAAAGGATCTGATAAAGAGAAACATACTGTAGTGATAAGACTAGGAAGGGAACCAAACTGCTAAGTGGTCAGGCCTATGTTGACTTTCACACGCACGTCCCATTTTATCTTGATTTCGCTGGTCAACCACTACGGCAGCTTGTTAAAAGTACATAGCTATCACCTTAGTTAACACAGTAGCTGGAAATATTTGTTACAGCAGCCAGCATATGCTTCAACAATAGTTTATTAAGCCTCAAAATTTTTTAACTCATGTAGTCGCGAGGAGCGTTACTACTTGTTGAGCTTATTATCCCTTTGTATGCTGTTTCGGCTAGGTGACTTAAAAAGTTGAATAACAGGGCTTCTTGCATAACTATATACACCTAATAACTATGCTGCTAAACAGCCGCTATCGGATGGAGAACTAACAGGGCCAGAAAAAAAGTACTGGTGCTGGGGGGTCTCTAAATGGACAGCATACGCAAGAAGCTTATCATTCTACTTCAAAGTCACAAAGCTAAAGCGGCACTTAATTACCTACGTAAATACTTAAGTACTTAAGATGCCATCTCTAATTAGCAACATCAGATCAAGGCCTCAAATGATTAGCTCGCCTACAACTGTGCGGCATTAGCCGGACCTGTTGTAACATCCGACATTATATCTAATTCTCTAGTTAGACTTGGCATTTTCGTCGCTCCTGCAATTGTCATCGAGTAGCCCTGCCGTCGTAGAATCGCATGAAAGATTTATCAGTCTTTAGTCCAGGCCATTTAGCACTTCTACCAATGCCTCAGGAACTCCCTACTGCCTCCACCAGCTCCGATGAAGATTCCACGAGGCTCAGAACTTGATCACCTCGCCACTACACTTCAACTACATAAACAAGGGTTTCAAAGCTCAATAATTGGCTATCAGCCTGATCTGTAAAGTAGCAGTGGTCGCAGAAATACACCCTGTCGAGCAGCCAACACCGACGGAAGTCCGCTGTTGTTTACGAGGGCGACACCCACGGGAGTCAAAGACTCCTAGATAGACAGACGAAGAGCCAGTTGATCCCGCAATACTAAAGTTCCTATAGCCTCAATGGATATATATAGCGATGATTCATTGGATATGTTGATGGAAACTGCTGGTCGTAGTGCGGATAAGTCTGGTCAGGTCTTCTGGTCGTTCAGACTCGTTACGCGAATTCTGACCAAGGATCGTATTTGGAAAGCATTATAGCCTAAGTTGCCCGAGGAGGAATCCCAGAAGATACCGATCTATGTCAACAAAATTGGCCCAATTTACGATAATAATGCAGATATCGAACCAAAAGGCGAACTTGATCCCCCCGGGACAGAAACGCTACCTGAAAGTCCTCAGCATACTGGTTGCGATAGACTCGATTGGATGCATCCTCGACTTCATCAAGAATGGTATTTGTGACGACAATCTTCCCTTACCGTATCTTCTGACATCATGAAGGCCATACGGTGATGGGGAAGGCAAAGATCAAAAATCGCTGGATTTCTTCCACCGAGCTTCAATTGAGGCAAGAGCAGCCAAGTCTAATCCTATTGGGCTTACTGTCGCATAACGCCCGCCCGAGATCGACTTTGCAGACGCCAAGCTCTCCAGATCTCTGGATATATGGTCCTTGGGCTGTATTTTCTTCGAGATGGCATGTTGCTTGCTTTGGGGGTTCAAAGAAATACAAAACTTACAACTTGCGAGAATATCAGGCTCCGTTGGTATTGATTTAGGTGCATTATTTATTCACCCGGCTAAACAAGAATGGTAAAGAATACGACTATTCTATTAAGTCGAGCGTCGCCGAAGTAAGGGAGCACATTCCGATAAACGGAGACACTAAATAAAGCTGACTAATTTCACATCAGTATGTTGTACATGACACATATCCACCTCAGCCTCTTGGATCTAATTCAAAAATGATATGTTACTTATCGATCCTGCGGATAGGATCCGCTCGGGCACGACCAGGCTAGGTGAGCATAAAAATGATTATATCCTCAAGCCATGCCCCAGCAAACGGCCTGAACAACTTGTTCGCGTCCTGAGAGTCAAGGTTGACAACAAGGTTCGCGACCTTACCCTCAAAGATATACGTGCCCAGTTGACGCAGAGATTTACCTCGCGAGTCGACACTCATCGTCAATCACTGCGGGTTCGAGAACGGTCTACGACAATGGGAGAACACGATGCGTTGCCGCACGCGGCTACAACCGAGCTAGCTGACCTTCCAGGGCGCAATAGAGAATATATGGAACCCAACGGCCGACCGGGCGCAGAGCTGGGCGCAGTGCCTATGCAGTTCTCCGCCTGCCCTCCACATGAGACAGAACGCAGTAGCATTGACGATGCACTGCCTCGGGAGGAGACGAGCACCTTCATGCAAAATATCGATACGATAATACGAAGCTCATTTAGCGCTTCAGACACGAGTACCGAAGTTCACGAGGCGGCATTCGATATCACATGGCAAATCCAGCAGTGTGTCAGAGATGAGCTTAAAGGTAACCCTGATCTTGGACCCGTTCTGACAGTGACGGGCAACTCGCTGCATGCCTGGGCGACGTTGTGCCATGAATATGTAAGAACAACTTGGAAAGAAGTTGACTGTGGCGAACGATTCTTGATGGACTTAGAGATACTCTTAGGGAAGAAATTCCCCACAGGTCAGTTGAATAACGTTTGCTTTAATATTGTTGAGTGTTTCCTCGTTTTTTTATTTGCCTGTAATCTTTTTTTGCCGCCATCGTTCTCCCCTTGCCCTCGGGCTGACCGTATAACTAGAGTCACAGCCTATTAGTAGACTTCGGGGAACACTGTGTCCCGTTGATGAGGAGGCTTCGGGTGTCTCAAGGCTGGTCTTCAGGGGCACTGTGACCGAAATCTCAATACTTGGCCAATTCCTCTCCTGGATTACCGCGTCATTCCGCCTGCCGCGATCAGACCAAGTAGCCTGCTCATCCGTGGAGTTCCGAGGCGCTCCAAGACAACAAGGTACTATGCCGGTCTTCAGGATTAGCGTACAGGACCTTCGCGATCTCGATGATGTTCCTGGCACATGCTGGAAAGCATTGTTTCCCAGAATCATTATGGCATGTGACTTTCCTGTGCCCACCTACCCAGGGACTCGCGGCCTACGGATCCCTTTCGAGGCCATGTTGGGGATGGCTGAGATTCGGTACGACGTCACTTTAGAAGACGATGACGGGAACGATGCTGGTGTTTATTTTGACGGAATCTCATACACGCTATATCCCACAGCATATATCCGGGAACAACACGTGATCCAATGGCATCTTGAGACTAAACGTGGACGCCATGATGGCGAACGGGATTACGCGATAGCACCAGATACTCGTGAAGCACCAAAATGGGAGCGAATTTCGAGCTTGGAAACATTGAAATCAGCTACAGCTATACTAGGTTACTGCAGCGAGGTACAAATCTAGCTCGGCACGGCCGCGAGAGCTAGTTACCACAAGGATATGCCTACTTCCCAGGCGACTATCGAAAGACCGAAGCCAGAGGTTGCAGGGGGCGCGGTGAAGCTTGGAATCAACATGATGGGGTCTGGCATGACTGGTTTGCCATCCGCGAGGGCTCGGAAAGATCTTCATACAGACACAGAAGCAGGGAAGGAAGCTAATTACACGCAGATGCTAGATGAAGCCGAGGGAAGATCTGTCATTCTATGCGATACTGAACTGGGAAAGAAACGAGCATGGAAGGGTCCCAAGCTTTCACTCATCCTTGAGCTCTTCAATATCCGGGCGCGTAAGAAAGGAATCGAAAACATCAAGTATGCTAACCCTGAGCCGGACGGCGGCAAGGAAGCGAAGGCTGTCCTGAGGAATATCGGCTGCGCGAGGCGAGTCGTAGTCCCGAAAGTGCTCGAGTCCGAGTCCGATAAGCAGATAGGCGATATTGTCAAGGGAATCTACGGCTCGATCCAGCAGTGTGTAAAAAGAAAACGCGGGCAGCGACGCGGAAGCACGTGGGGTTATGCCTCTGGGGCGGAAGACTATCGTCGGCTGGGACTGGCTCGACTTCACCGATCTGTCCCTAACAACAAGCCGTAGACGAGAAATGCGACACGAGCTTATGCTATAGCCAAATTCGAGGGATAGCACTAGGGGTAGTGGCATTTTGCCAACTGTGAACGATCAACTATGCTGGATGTCTTTGACCAGAGAGGTACCGGTATTTTTCGGTCAGCGTATGGGTGAGCTCATCCTCCCCACACGGCCGACCGAGGTCTGTAGCCAATGGTACCCTATGCCGGGCGGCCGCGAGATGCAGTACCTGGCGGCGAGCGTGCACTGTATCCAAAGATTCGCCCGGCAGTGGGGCTACGATGAACCCTTCTTCTTCGACGACCTGATGTGGCTTTATGATGACCAAAGTGTGTTTCAGCCCTGCGTCGAGTGCCTAACCAATACAACCAAATGTGCCAAGCAAACGCAGGTACTCACGAAGCGGCGCAGTGCATATCTAGGTCATCGTGGGCTTCGGGTGGACACTGGAGGATAATGGAGCGGTGGTGTTCGCGCTCAAGCGAAAAGAGATGAAATTGAAGAAAAAGAGTAAGGTCAAGGTGTTGCAAATGATTCATCGTTTAAAGTCAAAAACAAAAGCTATGCCACAACTTTTATAAGTAAAACCTTAATGAAGCTAAAAGTTATTAATTTCACTCATCAAGCCCTCACATTACACAAGAACTTACCGTTATATAATCCTATTCAGCTGGCCTACCTATTGATTCTGCCCTCCGTTCTAGTGTCTAGGAAGTGAGACCAAACTGCTGCGTGGTTGACCCGTACTAAATGTGTAAGTAGGAAAAAGAAGACTCTAGTCCAGTCTACTCTACAGAGAATATTCCTGCCTTCTGTTAGCTAGTCCCCACTTTTAAGTCGTTTATTGGGAACCTTCGAGGCAAAAGTTGGGTATTCAGGTTAAGATCTAAGTCTAAATGAATCACGGTACACACACATTTGAGTTCACCTGGGTCATTCTGTATCGATGGCGATACCAACTTGCTGCAAAAGAAGAGGCCTCGATGAGGGCTCGCATGGGCGTATCAACTGCTTTCTGTCGTACACACACATGGAATAATTCTGCCCAGCATGTAGAGAAGATGGAATTTTGTATAATATTGATTCGATGCAGCACTCCTGGCTTGAGCTTCTTTTGTATTGTTATATCAAACGCGGAGAAGAATATAAATATACGGGAAGAATTTGTAGAACAGTTGATGGATCAGTGTAGTGGAAGACCCTTACTCTTGTAAGCAATCGACTTGAGCCTCATCGCTTGGGGGCTAAAAATCTTCGAAGGACTCCATCGCTGAATGGCTACCTACTCGCCTATATTAAAAATGTGGGCTAGCAGTAGCCACGTTCGCCTTTTCGAACCGAGGCCCTGGAAACAAATTCTTTTCTTACCCAAGGAGGGACTAATACCAACGAGACTCCCTGTCATGGCCACAACTCAGAACTTGGACCGGGCGAAGACAGAAATCCGCATGAACCGTTCCCTTATCGGGGCGTTTTTGAATAAACTTGGAGATTCATCGTTTGATGATGAGGATTATGGGTTATTACACAACTACTTCCAGCGAATGGGAGAACTCGAGGAAAATCCTAGCGCCGACGTTGAATGGCTTGATGATTCTATAATCATTTTATTCCTCCGAGCCATGTTTAACAGGGGCCTCATGACGCGAGGCAAGCATGAATTAGTAACTATCACTTGAGAAATAGAGCTGACAAATGATAGAAAGCTACAAAAGAGATCTCAACCATATTACGAAAGACTTCGAACAGCGATACAAGGGACAACCTTACGTCCCTGGACTACCACAAGCAACTCACGTCTCATTTACCCAAGAGAATGAGATAGATGTAATCGAAACGTCAACGGACATCTGGCGCTACAATAAGCGCTTACGATCTCGATCGTCGAAAGTCCGAACAGCCCGCTTACGCGAGTGGAAAACTAAGTGCGGCAAGGCGTTCTGTGCAGAACTCAAAACGTGTAGCGAGGAATTAAAAGAGGAACTTGGAGCATTGAAGAAGGAAGCGAACGGAGACCAGGATCGCTTTCTTACGGCTGTCAAAGAAAAACGGTCGAAGTTGTCCGGCAAGTTCCATCTCACTGGCGAGACAATCAAGCCCAATGGTGATCTAAAGCCTCCCCGCTTCGATTGTTACTGTCGGTTTGGAGGAGACATTGACCTCCCGGGCATGGATCGGAATTTGAAGCGAAGCTACGAGCTAGACGGTTGTGCTGAGGTTGGAGCGATGTATGCTCGTCAAGCCAAGGCCAATCCCTCACCGGCGCAGGGTGGGGAAGAAGAATAGGAGGTCAGAGGAAAGAAGGGGGAAAACAAGAGGCAAAGGCAAAAATGAAGGATAATCAGAATATTTCGTCTCAAAAAGTCGTCCGGGTTATGTCGATGGGTGAAGGTACGAGGAAAGGTTTCGAGACTGCTGGGACTTGAGTACACATAACGGCTTACGTACTGTGGGGTTACAAGCAAACCAAGGCATATAAAGATAATTCAGCTGGGCAGTCATAAACTTTCCCTTCTACACACTCATTTTAGCTGGTATATAGGGCCCTCGCTGGTCGAGCATTATAATGAATTCTATTCATCCTCATAATACACGAATCCATACTTATGTTATTGTGGCGTGAGAAAGTGGCTTGGGAATAAGTGGCTGAAAGGAGTGGAGACTGGCACGCAAGTGGTACCCTGGTGAGTAAAAGCTCACCTTCCAAACCAGTAGCATCGTCCTTGAATCTCGTGAATATCGTAACCTCCTAGCTTGCTACAGACACTCAGCATGTGAATTAACAGTATACCACAAATGGAAAGCACCGTAACCTGAGCCAAGTAACAAACGCAAACACTACTTAGAATCGCTGCGAAAATGCCTCCAGACACACACCGCGCCGACGAACGGCGGTTCCTCGACGAGCGCGGCAGCAGCGCAGCCCTCGCGCCCAACGGACTAAATCCAGCCACGATAATGGAGAAGGCCGTGCGCGAGCGGATCGTAGACAGCTACTTCTGGAAAGAGCAGTGCTTCGGCGTGAACGAGGCCGACATCGTCGACCGCGTGGTCGCGCACGTGTCCTTCATCGGCGGGACCTACGGCGACGCGCAGAAACCCTCGCCCTTCCTCTGCCTCGCCTTCAAGCTCCTCCAACTAGCCCCCGACGACGACGTGATCGACGCGTACCTGGCCCACGGCGGCGAGAAGTTCAAGTACCTCCGCGCGCTGGCGTGTTTCTACGTCCGCCTGACGAGAAAAGCCGAGCGGGTGTTTGAGATACTGGAGCCGTTCCTGAGCGATAAGAGGAAGCTGAGACGCAGAGGACGAGCTGGAGCGAAGCTCACGTTTGTCGATGAGTTTGTCGATGAGCTGCTTACCAAGGACCGTGTCTGCGCCACGAGTCTGTGGCAGATGCCGAAGAGGGAGATCCTGGAGGACTTGGATCTCTTGGAGCCGAGGGTTAGTCCGTTGGGGGATATTGAGGATTTGCTTGAGGAGGATGAAGATGAGGGCCGGGGGGAAGATGAGGATGCGAGTGGACGGGAGAATGGCGTGCATGGTGATCGGGATGAGGAAGAGGGCGAGATTGAGGACCGGCGGCGTGGTAGGTCGTCTTCTACGGGTTATAGTGAGAGGGACCGACGGTCCTCCAGGGGAAGAAGTTCCTCAGGGGATAGAATGGATGTTGATCGACGTGTACGATCTGATAGAAGCAGAAGTGGGAGCAGGGGTAGAAGGAGTTATAGCCGGTAACGAGCTTTGTGCCTTGCGCTGGAATCACATCGCAATGGATTTCACGAGCCGCATACGACGGACTCGGCTTAAATCACAATTTCATGCCTAAGAGCATCACACTACTTGGAGGCTAGGACTACGAGGAAGAGACGCAAGGCATGGAGTAAGTTCCAACACCTGATATTTATGTCTATGTGCGGAGCGCCGGGTATAGCTAATATTGTACACTAGCATGGCCAATATTACCATACAATTCATATACATGACCCCTATCGTTACAGAGATTTCGCCTCGGCTCAGGATTAAGCCTTTAGGAGGCGCTAGCGACGTTTGTCGAGATATGGCCTGATAACTTTTCGGCAACGGAGAGGACACGTGCATCATCCCGGTACTGCCCAATAAGCTGCAGACCGCCAAAGTGAAGCAGTTTTTGTTCTTCACTTGTCGAATCGACGGGAATATCCATGGGGATGCTGATGGCAGGCAGACCGGCGAGGCTTGCCGGCACTGTGAAGACATCGTTCATGTAGGAGTCGAGTGGCGTCTGGTTCCGGACTTGCTCGAGCAGTGGGGGCGTGGTTGGAGCAGTCGGGCAGACGAGGAAGTCGACTTGTGCGGGACCTAACTTGGTCTCGATGCCAATCGACTCGTCTATCTCGCTGAGGGGAAAGTGCTGCTCGTCAAGCAGAGGGTTCTCTAATTTAAATATTCTGTCGAAGTCCCTCCGGACAAGCCGACGTACCTTTTGCGCCTGGATGAAGTAGTTGTCTTTAGCCTCGGAGCTCAGAACATATGAGCCCAGCAATATGCGCCGTTTCACTTCGCTTCCGAAGCCAGACCCTCGTGTTCGCGCATATAATACACCGTCCTCTGCATCGCTTGGGCCGCTGGTATCTCGGTAACCGTAGCGAATGCCGTCGTACTTCGCAAGATTAGAAGAAGCCTCCGCAGGGGCTATCACGTAGTATGTGGATAGCGCATTCCTCGTAGAGGGGAGCGAAACGGGGACAACACGCCCTCCAAGCTCCTGTATTGTCTCGAGTACTTGGAGCCAGCCTTGGCGTATACGCGAGTCGAGCTCCTCGATATTGTATTCCAATGGAAGACCGAATGTCAACCCTTTCAACGTCTGCGGCGGCTCGCTAGTAGAGTCGTATCCGTCTCTCTCAGCTGTGCATCTCGAGCGCACACTCTCCGGAAGAGACGTGGGATCTCGAGCGTCGTGCTCCCTGTAGAGACCCGACCCAACAATAGCATCACGAATAGGCCGCACAGTCCTCGCCAACAACCCAACCGTGTCCAAAGAGTTTGCGTACGGGACCACGCCCCACCGCGACAGCATGCCGTACGAAGGCTTAAAACCTACCGTCCCGGTGTACGCGGCCGGCATGCGCACGGAGCCGCCCGTGTCCGTCCCGAGCGCAATGTCTGCCTTGCCCTCCTTCACAGCCACAGCGCTCCCGCCGGAACTGCCCCCCGCCGAGTACTTTTCGAGAGGATGCGCATTGTGCACGGATTCGAACGCGGATGTTGTCGAGTGGGTGCCCATGCCGAACTCATCCATGCCGGCTTTCCCTATCACTTCCATCCCCCGACTCCGGAGCTGCGTCACAATGGTCGCTTCGAAAGGGATCTTAGTCCCTGCTAATATTTTAGAGTCGCATGTTGTCGGGAATCCGCGTACGGCAATGTTGTTTTTGACCGCGAGACGGAGCTTGGGGGTTTCTGGGGGGTATTTATTAGCTGACTCAATTACTCGGGCATGTCTACAGGGTAAAAGAATGAAAGATGCATACTGGCCTCTGCATTAGTTGCAGTACTATAGTGGTGCAAGGACCGCACAAGGCGGTTTGATTGCGTCGCTACCACCCTGTGGGCGGCTCTGAGATGGGTATGCCTAACATACGAAGACATGTCCCAATGGTTTGTATTGTGGAAGTACTGTGCCTTTAAATGCCCCTTCGGCTCCGTGACGTAAGAGTGGAACAACGGGGCGTACTGTGTATGTAAGATTATACCAATAAAACTCTTATGCGAGCTTAATACAATAATTTAATTGGGTTATCTTGCAATATTCAGCTATACAATACGCTCGTTATCCCACTCTGCCGATGTCGTACCTCGAGAGCTCGGACCATCTTTTTAAAGCTGCGGTTCACATGTCCGGCACAGTGCACTAGTTATGCACCCCTTGCCAGGCTAAGATAAAGATTGACTTATCGTCCTGCAGACAGGCGCCATGTGGGGATCTCCAGCACGGCTAGGCAGGACGCTAGGCGACAAGTTGCAGTGACGCAACGCCTCAATAAGCTTGGCGAGTGCCAGCATGCCTACCTACCTGGATGACCTGAAGCTCAACCAATCCTTGACAACTCACGCCTTGATGTCTAAAACTGCCATTTTTCTCCTCCCATCTCTCCTCTGATGGGAGAAACCAATATTACCGTACGCCTTATTGCGGTCATTCCGGAACCATGATTTACAAAGCTGCAGTTGTCACTGCGTCTCTGGCGCTTGTCGCCAACGGAGCTCAACCTGGAGCTCCAGCACCTGTTGCTGCGCCTATGCGAGAGCTAGAATGGGGCCAAATCAACTTCTTACACACCACCGATATTCATGGCTGGCTCGGCGGCCATCTGCAAGAGTAAGGCGAGGACCATATATCTTGATTATTACGCCATATACTAATTTGCTTTTTCACAGACCCCAGTATTCGGCTGACTGGGGCGACTATATCTCCTTCACCGAACACATGCGCAAGAAAGCCGACGAAAAGGGAGTCGACATACTTATCGTAGACACCGGCGACCGCGTCGAGGGGAACGGCTTATACGACAGCTCTAACCCGAAGGGTAGATACACGTACGACATATTCGGGGAGCAAAACGTCGACATACTATGCACCGGGAACCACGAGCTGTATCAAGCCGACGCCGTCACTCGCGAGCACAGCATAACCGTCCCCCACTTCAAAGATGCCTATCTTGCTTCGAATCTAGATTACATAGAACCCGAGACGGGGAACCAGATACCGCAAGCAAAACGCTATATCAAATTCAAGACGAAGAACCAGGGTTACTCTGTCGTAGCCCTAGGTTTCCTGTTCGACTTCGACCGGAATGCGAATAACAGCGTCGTCATCCCCGTTGAGGATGCCATGAAGCAGAAGTGGTTTCAGAACGCCATCCGGGAAAAGCCCGACCTGTTTGTGGTGATTGGCCACGTCGGACTCCGCATGGCGGAATATGAGAAGATATTCAAGGTCATCAGAGACGAGAACTGGTACACGCCCATCGCCTTCCTCGGTGGCCATGCACATGTGCGAGATGCGAGAAAATTCGACGAAAAAGCCGTGGCCATTGCTAGTGGTCGCTACTTCGAGACGATCGGATGGATGTCCATAGATGGCATCAAGAAGAAGAATAAAGACACTGCTTCCACCAACGCTGAAGTGACCTTCAAGAGAAGGTATATTGATAACAATGTTCTCGGCCTGCAATATCATGCGGGAGTAGACGAAAAGGATTTCCTCACGGACCATGGTCGTAACGTGAGCCAGATGATCACTAAGGCTCGGAAAACGCTCAATCTCGACCAGAAGATCGGCTGCTCGCCTCAAGATCTCTGGATGACCCGTGCCAAATACCCCAGTGACGCAAGCATCTTCACCTGGCTCGAGAAGGAAGTGGTCCCGGACACCATCGTCAACAAGGACCGGGCTGACAAGCCTCGATTAGCTATTGTCAATACCGGCGCCATCCGTTTCGACATCTTCAAAGGCGCCTTCACGAAGGATTCCACATTTCTGATTTCCCCGTTCACTAGTACCTTCAACTATATCCCCGACGTTCCATATGACGTGGCGAAGAAAGTGCTACAACTCCTTAACGGCGGCGGCCCGGTATTTGAGGGAGCACTGAACCCTAAACACCTTTCCATCCCCGAGCAAATGGCGCCTAGCCCATTCCTCGGTAAAGAGCCATCACCACGCACCACTTCAAATTCACGGCCCAAGTTTTCTGCACATGGGGAGCAACAGCCACTCATCGAAGGCGATAATAAAGATTACGGTGGTGACGACGACGAGCCGCAGCTCGTCAACGGTTACACGACTAAAGACGACCTGGGTGACGACGGCGACGACGCCGTGCACTCGCCCATCAAGTTCTACAGTGTGCCCAACTGCATCCAGTCACAGGTTGCGTTCCCCGAGGCCGCGGACCCGGAAACGGTCGACCTCGTATTCATCGACTACGTGCAGCCGTGGATCATTCCGGCGCTGAAGTTCAGCGGCGGCGATTATGAAGCGGAGAATATCACCGAGTACCTCGATATGACCTTGACGGATGCTATCGCAGGTTGGGTCAAGGCGCATTGGGAAGATGGCTGTTGAGAGTATTTGCGGGGGTGTGCTTTTCACTTAGTTATAGTTACGTTTTGTGGACGTGCGGCTACTCGCTGGATATCTATTGGGAGTTGGACAATTCTTTACATGGCGCTAGGATAGGATATTGATTTTGAGTACAGTGCAGCATGGCTTACTTATTGTACTGGTATATTTAAACATGTCTAGCGTAGGTTATTGTCAGGTTTGATACACTATCGTCCAAAATTGGATATTCATATTGATTATGCTAGTGTAGGTGAGCTATCTCTGTGAATGATGAGGACTAGCTGTCCGACCATCTAAGCCCTCGCGGCTCAGATCTCGATAGCCACTTCATCGATTTTCTAACTCGTCTGTCCTTGTGGCCCCTTTGCCGAAGCTTGGAAAGCACTGCGTGCTCTATAGCGTGAAATCCTAGCTGGCCTAGAGTGACTCGAATAGTGATGTGGTGAAGCCTTCTTTTGGCTTCCTGGGCTGTCGCTTTTAGCTAGCTTTTATTGCTCTCGGCCTTAAAGGACTAAATCTCGAAGTCCAACCTAAGAGCAAGGTGGCTGTTCTGGGGGTGCCTTGGGTAGGCAAGTGCTGATCAGGAGAAGGAAATGGCCGATGGGAGTTTTATGCGCATTCTGTCAGCTCCTGTACAGCGCTGGTGCAGCGCTGTTAATTATTCCTTCTATTTTTGGTCAGGGCGAGGTTCGGGTCCAGCGTAATGTGGCTCGTACACGCTTTGTACAGCCGTGGATGCCCTAGGCACAGTGATCGTGCCTCATATTTGGTTCTTTATCAACCATGGCAGTTTAATGCGGCTCTGCTCGGCGCGCGGGCTTGAGAGTCAGCATCACCATTAGCCATCATTCGCATCGATGTCCCGTCGTAGGTGTAGTAGTCACGGGCTAAGTCTACTGGATCTGATCGAGCAGCTTCCGCCGTCTCCTCTCCATAAGCTCCTGCTGCACTTCGTCGAGTGTCGGCAACTCCCACGCATGTCCATCCCCGGCGTCACCTGGTAACGGCTCCCAATCGGGGGGCGGCTTCGTAGCACTAGCCCCCTTGCCAGCCTGTTGAAGCAGCATGTCGAACGCCTCCTTCTCCTTCGCGGCCTCGTATGCTAAGAGGGCTTCGTCCTCTTCGTCGGGAGCGTAACCATAGTATTTCGCATCTACAGCCTTGCGCAGATCGTCTCTCGCCTCGAGTGGTTTCTCATCCTGAGCCCTCGCCTGTCTTGCAGCCTCAAACAGCTCCTTAACACCCGGCAGCTCCCTCGCGCGACCAAAGTACTTATATCCTTTCCCCCCACCGCCCGCGCCGCCTGGTATCTCGCGCCCCGTCTCGTCGTAGATCTTTCCGGCGCCACGCATGTAATTCGGGCCGCCGAGGTTGCGTATCTGGACCTCCCACATGTGCTTCTCGCGCATCAGCTTGTTGATCTCGTCGTTCAGGTCGCGTATCTGGTAGTCGCTGAGTGCGGGGTCCTGGATCTTGGAGACTTTCCGCGAGATCTCCTTGAGCACCTGCCCGCGCCACTTCTCGCAGGCCGGGATCGAGTCCACCTCGGTGATGACGCGCGGCCGCCGCGTCCGCCCCGCGTCGATTATGCCCAGGTCCGCGGCCTGCGCCTCCCGGAAGCGGAAGAGCATCGACTGGGCTTTTTCCGAGTTTCGCGCCTGTAGGAAGATGGGTTAGATGGCTGGCTCACTTGGAAGGGTTGGGTTGGGGAATAGCTGGGGTCTAGCTTACCATTTTGAATAGTTAATTCGTCCAGTTGACTCGGAGAAAATATTTTAGGGACGGTCGGCCTTTTTTATACTTGTCTGGCTGCGAAGACGAGAAACGGTCGGGGTGACACTACAGTAGAGTGAGGGTCTATATTGGGCAGACGTTGGATGTAAAGAAAAGTCCAGGCCCATGCACCTGCGCCTTCACCACCCAGCAACTTGGAAAGTGGGGTAACGCAATCAGCCACAGCCAATCACACGTGTTGAACGCGGTCATTACCTAGCGCCCCAACGTACCTAACTTCGCGCTACAAACGAGGCTCATTAAAGTTCCCTACTCTCACTCTTCCATCTCTAACTCGTCTTTTCTCTTCTTCCTTTTCCCTTTCGCTTCTTTTATCACGAACGAAACTTAAGCACTCTTCCAGCTACACATCTTCGATATACCTATACGGACAAACACCATTTTTTGATTACCATACCACAGGGATGCACTTACCCTAACAGATCATCGTACCTAACGCCACATGCAACCTCTATCTACGCCATCCATCATTCAAGCCAAACTTAACCCAACATATTTCACACGGAACACCAGCACATATCTAATATTCCAGCGCACTGCCGCCATACCTCCTTTCTATCACCGCTTCTACGCTTTATTACAGCTCTTACGCTTTACCACAGCTTCTACGCTTTATCACAGCTCCTACGCCTTAAAATTGACAACACGTCAAGACATATCAAAATGATTTCAAACGTACCACTCACTGCATACTTATCCATCCACTACAGACGCCAGGTCCTTCCTGCAAAGACTACATACCATAACCTCTACTTAGCTAGCCCGGGCTCTTCTAAGGATCCGGCGCATCAGCCCCTATCACTTCTACTAAGCCTAGCACAGCTAGCAATATTATTTTAAACCTCCATCATTGCGAGAAGAATTCTAAGCCTCCACTGCGAGAAGAAAACTTATACCTCCATCGCGAGAAGAAAATTTACACCTCCATTGCGAGAAGATTCCAAGCCTCCTCAGCGAGCAAACTTCATCTGTACCTCCTCAGCGAGAGTCAGCATTCACATGACATAGGGCCCTGCCCCTTCAATACTGGCATCAGACCAAAGCATCAGACCAAAGCATCAGACCAAAGCATCAGACCAAAGCATCAGACCAAAGCATCAGACCAAAGCGTCAAACCAAAGCGTCAGACCCAAGTGTCGGACCCATACTATCAAACCAAAGCATCAGACTATCACGTCGTATCAGAGCATCAGACTAAACTCTTTACTTAGGGCATCAAGAACCCTCAATCTAAATATACCATGCAGTCAATTGAGACACGGCCGTTCCGGGGGATCCATGTACAGCCTTGCAATGACGAAAGTATCCAAAGAGCTTGTTGGAGCCAATCGTCCCCGGACATTTGGCGTATGACAAGAACCTAAAGAACAGAGATCCGAGCAGGGTCAGTCACATATTGTGGGTTGGCCGTGACTGGCCTCGAACATAGGCTTCCGCAGTCGCGATATCGTTCTGGCTCCGCAGCACACGCAGGCATTCTTTGCCGGCCCGAGCAATGACGACAGTTTTGCACATCAGGAGAACGCGCCGTTTTGGTTGCGCTCGATGAATGGTTTTAATAGTTTTCAATCGGAGCTCGCGGTGTGGTGCTCGCTGAACCGCTCGGTCAAGTGACCACTGTTGTCTTCGAGGCCGTCGCATTTTTTTCTTTCGTGTCTTCTGCATCAAGCAAAGGCACCTTACAAGATAGCCCGGTGATGACCAAGTGTATCCAAAAAGCCAAATTTGCAGGCAGCCTGAACGAGCTTCTCGTTGGTCTTCGGACCCCGCCGAAGTAAGGGAATGGTTGTCATTGAGAACCAGAGAGCTAATCTGAGGGTATATATCTTGTTTGGTGCCTGTTGCTGTCATGAGAGGTAACACCTAACTTTCTACGCTATCCCCATCCTATTCAGCATCTCTTAGGCTATATCTTTTACATATTCTGAAAAGTTGACATGAACCCCAAGGCAATCTAGGAACAATAGAGACCCCTTTTCCTAAATACCATCTCTCTCACCTCGCCGCAGAGCCTATCGCAGTTCAAAGTATTGAACAGATCGTGTACATACAGACTTCCGGAAAACCAAGATATAAATAGGCCACACACGTGAGACTTGGTGCTTGGCGGTTACGTGATCAGGCTACTAAGGGCGGTTATATTGGTAGCATTAGCTATATGCATTGTAAGTATTCAGCTCTGAAAAAGAATGTCCAGGAGATCTAGGAATCTATTGAAATATATGTTGAGATCTATAGTACATTGCTCAATCACAGTGGCCTTCTCTGACGGTGAGGTTGATGACTGCATTGCTAGATTAAAGACGTGAAATAGCTACGATAGTATGTGTCGACGCACTGTCTCCTGTCTTCTGATGAGGGTTATTCCAGCTTTATGGGATGCTCGCTAGGCGTCGATGCTCATTTGGCGCCCTGCCCTGCAAGGACGCGAACGGCTCATATTAAACCTTAGGCCGGCACATCCCCTTGTTCGGAGGCTCGATTCCTTCGCCATCGGCGGAATGCCTTATTCCAGCCTGGGAAGATATACCACGATCCTTTAATATGCATATTGGGTTGCTGTCCGGGGCCATGTATTTCTTGCAGTGTTCCTTGTGTTTTATTCTCCTTATCGGACTGCTTATGTTTGGGAAAGAGATCCTTGAAGTCTTTCCTCAGGTCCTGCAGCCGGCCAGGCTTTGCGAGTTTCACCGCAACCCACACGATCAGAGAGAAGCCGGCAAGGATTCCAACTAATCCCAACATTAGTAGGCACTAATATTTCGTGTGTCATAATAGATATAAGACGCTTACACAAGATACCAAAAACCCATACGGGCTGATAAAGAACCATGTCACCGGAATGTGGGAATATTGAGATATTCAGCGCAAATAGGGAGGTGAGGAATGAAATTGGCGCCTTAAGAGTCAAGGCAAGTTAGTAAGGGCGCGTTGAACTAATAGAATGGCCGAGCGAGGGGGGGAGGGATATAATCGTCGATAGTACTTACAAATATGACAGTTACAACCGTAAATACCAGTACAGTCTGTGCTTGTATTCCCGCATTTTCTGCTAGTTTTCTTGACGTCTCGGCTTCATTTAAGCTAAGCTGATTCATATGCAATTGTAGAACAGACTCGACCTTTAAGCTGTGTTAGATCCAATTCATCGTTAGAGCTGTTAGGTGGGTCACGTACGTTCTTCTCCGTCTCTTGCGCAAAATCAAGCTGTGTTTGAATCCTACTCAAGACGTAATTCGGATCTGTGCTTTTCCAAGAACTGCTGTTCTGCGTATTATTCGAACAAAGCTGGTCCCAAACACGCTGCTGGCTCTGGACAACTGACTTGATCATGTTAAGTTCGCCTCGTATATCTTTAATAGCTGTAAGGGCTTTGTTTGCCCTTGTAACTGCGTTGCGAATATTTTCTGCTACGTCGCTGGTGTGCTCGCTGGATATGCCACTTATCTGTTCCTGGAAAGTTTGTCGTAATTTGTTCTCTATTTTATTCTTCCATTGTAGTTAACATCAGATCTCGATGATAATGAAACTTAGTCTCAGGAGTACTTCGAACTTACGACTTTCTCAATAGAAGTTGCGAATATTGTGTATACCGAAACGCTATCGGAATTCTGAGTCTTGCATAGGTTGAGCTCCTCGCCGGAGCCCGGGAGGTCTATGTCCAATGTCAAGTTATCCGCGACGTTGATGTAGAAGCTGAGGATAAATTTGACAAAGCTGTCTATTGAAAATAGGATCGCTTCTCTGTTGAAATCCTTTTCGCTGCCGCTTAGGCGATACAATATCCTTTCGAATATTTGATCAATGCCTACCCGGGGATCGATATCTGCCTGCGAGTCGATATCTGCCTGTGGGTTGATGCCTACTCGAGGGGAGTGACTCGTCCCGGTAATTACTGTGTCTGGGAATAAGTAAGCCCTGTCTCAACTGTGCGACTTCTGTGAGTATACATACCGCCGTCGACAACCCATAACCATAGTTGGCCTACATGCAATATGTCCGAGTTTTGATACTTGGCGTCTAGTTCGTTTTGGCTCAGTTCTGAGTGTAGTTCTTGAAGACGTTCTTGAAGGAGCTCTTTCACATATCGTGATAAGACTTGGTCACTATCTCTTTGTGCGGCATCTTTTCCATGATGGTACGTATCCAATGTTTGAGGCTCGTGAAATGGTAGCTTTTGATCTTCAGTGTCAATTACCGCTTTGAAACCACTCAGATCTCTTGAACCGGGGCGAGGTTTAGGCGCGCATTTGATATAGGGAATCTAGAGAGGCTATTAGTGGACTGACGAATACTGAAGACTCGAAATACACTCACATAAATTGCTAATAGGTCCATTGCTCCGTCCGGTTCGCTTTTATCTGTTTTTCTCTTGTCCGTTGTGCTTTTATTTGTTTCGATTTTAGGAAAATTGATACTCTGGGAGAGCGATTTAGTAGTAACGATGAGATTTAGCAGAAATGGGCTGGGACTTACGGCACAAAGAGGATTCATGTACTTTCTCTCGGACCCGCGCTCCGGCAGTTCGTACCAGCTATTCTTGAAAAACCGAAATCCCTTCATAATTTCCCTTGTATTTGTGTCCTTTTCCCGATATGTGATAGTGGCCGCGTCCTATAGTACATTTATCAGACCGCCCGCAAATTTTCCTCTAATCTCAATCAAATTACTCACTATCATCCATTGAATCTTCAAGACAACTACGATTAGTAATATATTCTTCAATGGAGTGTCTTAAACTCACGCAATTTGCAGGCAAATGTATCCATCTGAATCGAAAACTTTCAGGATCATATGTACCAGTACCAAAGCCTGGCACTTCTTCCTTCAAGCACTTAGTCTTCGCCTCCATACTAGCTCTCGGTCCCCTCCTCGCCCCTTCCCCGCTATACAGGAGCTCTCGGACCTCGCTAGAATGGCAAAGGAAACCGAACTGTTTCCCGTCATTATAGATGTCAAGAACGGACGATTGGAGCGCAGTTAAATGAGTTGCGTGTTTAGGTCGACCTGACGGATAGCCGTACTTGTTGCGATCTGTCCCGCTGTACTTTACGAAAGGCTCGGCCCAGATCGGCGATTTAGGGCCTAAGTCGTTAGGGCATGGCAAGGACTCGTTGGCCTTGAAATGGGACATTGCCATTTCTTTTTCCAATTTCGACCAGCGTTTGCTTCGTAGGAGCCACCTCACCAGCTGTGGTATGCCGAGGTAGGTCGAAAGATCGAGAGCATTCCAGCAGGCACAGCAATCTAATGTATTTTGCGGTACATTGTCATTAGCTCTCACGGCGGCTCTCAACTCTTCTTCAAGATCCTTGAATCTCTCTTCTCTCATAGCCATCCACAGCCGCCGTACCACCGACTCTTTGTTCTCATAATCGTTAGGGTCAGGGTACAGTTTCCGCAAGGCGAACTTGAGGAAATCCAGGTCCGATTCTCTATAGGCCACTTGCAAAAGTTGAAACCATTTATCCCTGCTGATAATGGCCCCGATGATCTCGTTTATCCCGATCCTTTGGGCTTCGTGGCCATGTTGGTCGTGTGTATTGTCTCTGGCGATGGCGCCTTGGCTGACCTTATTCCCATAATCCTGCCCATAGTCAGATGATGCTTGTGAGTTATCGGCGGCTGCTGTGTTTTGGACTGGGGCCTTGGTAGTCGTTTCGACAGGTGGTTCGGTACGCCCCCCTTGTTCGAGATAGTACGCGGTCTCTAGAGCAGCGTGTAGAACGGATTCTCCGTTATGTGTAGTCAACTTAAGGTCTGCCCCTGTGTCAATAAGAGCTCGAGTTATATCAGGCGAGTTTCTATCGACTGCGATATGGAGTGGTCTCGCGCCATGAGAGAACGTGGGCTTATTGACATCGGCCCTGCCGGTGGCCAACATTTCCCGAACCAGGAAAGACGATCTCGCGTAGATGGCTACATGTAGTGGTGTCCACCTGTTATTACCACCCAACCTATTGATGTCGGCGCCATTTTCAAGTAGTGTTTTGAGTATCTTGCTGGTTTTATCTTGGCCTCCAGACTCCCCCGACAGTTCTTGATAATTAATACAGAGGTAATGGAGCGCAGTCAGGTCGTCGTTGTTTGGCTCATTTATAAGATGCTTCCATTTATCATTGCGTAGCAATGATGTAGCCGCTATTTCCAACCCTCCATATGCAGCGCGGTGTAGAACGGTGTCGCCGTCACCTTCGTATCGAAAATCCGAGAAGTCTGGGATGCGCCAGATAAACGCGTCGTCATTCGATTGCAATCCGTGAAGAAATTCGTTAGCGTCATCCATGAGTGCGACCGAGCTCCTGTGACTGTCGAGGAGCAATACAAATTATCAGGTTAGAAAGATGGCGTAGAAAACTACCGCTGTCGAATTTAGGATAGTTATTATGTTTTTCAGCGGCTCGAGGGTGTTTTGATTCTTTTGTAAGGTCGGCGTGAAACCGCGATAAAAGGTACTGTATCTACATCCTTCTTACTAAACAGGTAAACCGAACAATCTACATGCAGATACTGTTCAGCTGGTCTCTCTAGCATGCTACGTGGACCATTGATCAGCTAACCGGAAGGATGATCCTCTTCGTTTTGATTTACATGACCAGTAATTCGGCATGTTTCCCTAGCTGCCGTATGCAGGAAAGAAACAGCGCCGACTTATGTGGCC
The DNA here is from genome assembly GCA_022578505.1 of Nemania abortiva. Lineage (NCBI taxonomy): Eukaryota > Fungi > Ascomycota > Sordariomycetes > Xylariales > Xylariaceae > Nemania > Nemania abortiva. Next base: position 58,785 of record MU392714.1, read on the forward strand.
ACTGGATAGGCCATCACATGCTTGGGGCGCTCATGCAATCATGCATACCGCTGCTTTCAGTAATAAGCACCATCTACTAGAGTAGCCGGTCGGAAATTGCGAATATGTTTTTCACATATTCGGTACCCAATGAAAACGGCCATCATAGTGTTCTCGAGTCTCTTGGAGGAAGAATCTCCTTGTCGAAAGTATCTAACTAATAGATTTTAGGCGATACAAATAATGTAAGATACATAGGAGGGTTGCATTATTGATCTGGTTCAGCTGTTGAGGGGTAAAAGTCGTGTCGACGGAATTTTTTATGAGGCTCTGCAAATCTAGCTAGCTCAGGTGGGTCAAAAGTTTTTGTCATAGGCGATTTTACCATTAGGTACCTCTCGTACCTCAGTACTGCTCAAGGTTCTGATTTCTCTTCGCATATCCGCAACGATTTCGAGTCGCTTTTCCCACTTGCCTCGCCAGAACAAACAGGAAACAGTATTTGAATCGTTACTATTTGGTTGTTTTGACTTGGTTCGCTAGTGGTTTCTTCCCCGTTTGGGGCAGCTTTAAGCTGGTATGTGAGGGCTGATCATTATTAACGAGATTGGCTTACGCTCATAGAACGACATAACTAGTCTAGCGACGAACGTAGAATTCTGTTTACTTGATTGAATCCAAGCCCAGTAATATAGCTTGGTGGCTGCGATACTGATATCTATCTAACTGCATGGTTTATTAACATATCATTGCGCATCTCCGATGATTTTACCAATTATCCTCTCGCAAAATGCCCTTAGTGATGGGGCGTTCATAATATCTAGAGTGGTAACAAGGGCGCCAAGCTCAGAGCGAACCCAATTTCGGATCTCTACAGCACTCAAGGAGTCAATGCCATAAACCGCCAATGGCCGCTCTGGGTCCATGAGTTCCGAGAGGCGCAACATCCGCATAAAACAATTGCTCACCACGTTGATCGTCGCAGCTAGTCGTGCGGCACCGTCGGCCGACTTTGATCGAAGTAATAGGAGGAGAGCCTGTACCTCCGAGTTCCGCGAACTCCCCTCTCGCCCCGATGAGAGGGCACCATCATTATGCGCGAATAACGCTGAGAAGCGAGCGTCACGAGCAAGAATGGAGTCGGCAGGTTGCGGTACGATGATGCCGGTTATCATTTGCGACGCCGCTGCTCTGCTTGGGGGCTCGGCTTCCGTCTGTTGGAGAATGGAGAGGTAGAGGATTTTCCGAAGAAGTCCATTGTTGATGCCGAAATACACACGCGAGTCGAAGTGTTTCTCCTTGAAGCCGTCGTTGTTTGCGATGAAACCGGAGTCCTCGATCACACCGAGATCGACGGAGCAGGCAGGAAGACCTTGCTGATGGCGATAAGAAGCGAAAGAGTCCATGAACACATTTGCGGCTGAGTAGTTAGCCTGACCTCGAGTTCCAGCTACCCCGGAAATGCTAGAAAGCATTGTGAAGAACTCAAGTCTAAGCTTGAGTTTGATCGCAACATTGTGAAGATTCCATGTCCCTTGTATTTTGGGAGCTACGGCCTCATTATACTCTTGCGCCGTCATCGAATCAAACGGACGATCCTGAAACCGTGTTAGAAGACGATGCCGCATACCGCTTCGCTGGGAGATTTAACTTACGCGCAAGACCATCGCACCCTGTATTATACCAGCGATTGGTGCTGAAGCCTTCAGGAAAGCGATCTCTACATCTTCGGCGCATGTGATATCAGCAGTAAGGAGGTCTACATGTGAGCCAAGCGCATTTATCTGCTTAATAATGCCTCGGGACTTATCGTCATCATGTCCGCTTCGGGATATCACGGCTAACTGTTTTGCGCCGCTTTTCGCCAAGTATATGGCGAGCGAACCACAAAGACCCTTGAGGCCACCAACAATCAAATAGCAGACATCGTCTCGCAATGGCAATATTTTCGGCGCCCGTCGAACCTGCTGCGTTGTTAGCATGTATGCAAGCCGTGGGCATGTAAGATAAGCATCTATATTTGAGCTCGTTGTTACTGACCGGTACCGCGATTTTCGGGCTCGCGCCATTCGAAAGAACTATCTTGCCGACATGCTTGCCAGCACGCAGCAGCCGAATAGCGGATGGAGCATCACTAAACGAGAACCTATGAATTGGGTTGATGGGTTTTACGTGACCACTATCGATCAATTCGAATAGCTTAGTCATGAGTCTTACGGTTATTTATGTTAGTTTTCGCTCTCCTGAGTCGAGGCGGTCACGAGGAATGAAACTCACTGGGAAATTAGATGGTCTAGTGCCCTTTCATGGGACATGTCGACTGATCTGAAAGAAATGTTGCGATCAAAAGGTTCCATAGCGAGACTGTTTCGGTCGAGGATATCTCTTTTCCCGATTTCGATCATGGTACCACCATCGGATAGGATGCGGAGAGACTCATCAAGCATATCGCCTATTAGTGAGTTCAAGACAATGTCAACACCTTGGCCATCGGTAATCGCCATGATTTGACTAGCGAAATCGACGTTACGGGAATTGAATATCCGATCATCGCTGATCCCGAACGTTTCTTGGAGAAAACGTCTTTTTTCAGGCGTTCCTACTGTAACAAATATCTACGCGCATCGGTGTTAGCTGTATGCTCTCTGTTGAAGCGCGGTTACCGTGACTTACATCTGCTCCAGCGTATTGAGCAAGCTGTATTGCAGCGATACCGACACCGCCGGCAGCAGAGTGTATGAGAACTCTCTTCCCGGGCTCGATATTCGCTAGGTCGAACAACGAGTAAATGCTGGTTAAATAGACGGCGGAGAGCGTCGCGGCCTCCTCAAAACTCATATCATCGGGGATCTTGTGCACCCGCCCAGGGGTTGCGTGCACTCTGTTCGCAAAACAACCCCTGCTAAACACAACTACACGCTGTCCAACTCCCAGTCCTTTCACACTGGGTGAGATCTTCGTTATGACGCCTGCTGCCTCGCCTCCTAGCATGCGTTCATCACCAGGCACGATGCCGCTCGTCACTGCCACGTCCTTGAAGTTCAAGCCAGCAGCGTACACCTCTATCTCTACATATCCATCTTTTAGTGGTATGGGCTCCGGTGCAACCTCTGCCCAATGGATAGAATCGACGTTTCCAAGACGCTCAGCCCCGAGCCGAAGCATAGTCTGATTCTCATGTAGATCGACAACCTCAGTTATGCGGTCAGCTATTTCGTCGCTTTGGAGGGTGGTAAGAGCCCTATCCGGCAGGATTCGGGCAATATGCAATACTACGTTGCGCTCAACGTATTCGGTATCTAGAACCTGATCTTCTCGCACCTCTGTTTCGCTTAGAACCTCTAGGCAAGACGATATTGCACCGGAGGCTGTGGCTATTTGTTCAACGTCAAGGGTAATCAGACGTAGCCGTTCCTCGGCACGTATGGTACGGAAGAATCCCTGTATAGCCGCTTTGGAGGGGTCGGTCACGTCGAGTGCCGCCCCTGTGGTAACCCAGAGCACTCTACATTCCTTCTGAACTAATTTCTTCAACGAACCCCATACTTCCTCGTCGGCGCGTTGCATCACCGACCTGAATAGTTCATCGGTAATAAGCACTGCTTCAGATGTGGCCATCTCTTCGATACTGGAACACTCCCGAATATCCCATCCCTTGCTTCTTAGGGACTCTAACAAGGCTTGCTCCGTTGCGATTTCATGATGATCAAATGTCGATCGGTCTACTATATTTACGTGATATATGGCTGGGTCTGCCGTTGTATCGGCATTGGCGGTCTCTATCCCCGGTTGGCAGACCAGGATACCTCCATCGATGTCGTGAGTTCTTCCAATTGACTCAACGCTCAACCTAGGCCCTACTGCAACAATGACACCTCCCGACCGTAGTGAATTTCGTGCCTTATCAATAGCAATCGCACGGAGATCATCATTGGGAACCGCGGCATCGGGCGCTCTTACAATAACCAGATCAAAGGACGATGATGAACCGATAGCTTCTGAATCTGTGAGATCGAGCAAGCCAAATTCCGTACCTTGAGTTCTGGATGATATGGAGTCTTGCGCTTTTACCAACGTGCCTGGATCACTCAAAGCAAAATGGTACCCAGAGGACGCAGCCCTGGAGGGGTTGACCTCATCCTGGATCCATATTGAAGAGTAGTCCGTTGGGTCGAGAGTCAGCTCCAACACTTTCAACTTCGGGTTCTTGTGCGCAAATAGGTCGAGGAGGCCCTGCAGCCTAGATGCATGATAAGTCTGCTCTAAGTACGAGCGCAGCTTGGGCTCCGGCGCCGACAGCAGCATAGATACGTCAGCAGCCCAGCTGACATGCGTGAAACTGTGCCCTGGGCCTTGTTCTTCTCGCGCCTCTATCGCACCTGTCGTTAGGCCCTTCATCTCGAATAGAAGAGTGCCTGTGGTGGGATTATATAGTGAGCAGTTTGTACCGTAGTTCCGCGGGTTTTCTCTGTCCCCTATCCCTAGGAAAAACGCAGACGCCAATGCGATTCCCTCGTCTGGGAGGTCCTGCTGCGGCTCGATGACGAGACTTCCGAGCACGGCTGGAACAAGGACCACGCCGGCGGCTGGTACGTCGCCTTTCCAGACGGCGGGCGCACCGGTGTGAAAACACGCGTCGATTACGGTCGGATGCATTGGATAGTCTGATTGGCCATACGTCGATGGCGGCGGAGTTAGGTCGACGGTTGAGCGACTCTGCCGCTTGCCCATGATGGTTTCGACCATTAGGTGCTTCCTGAACGTTTTGCCGTAATTGTACCCCGAGTCTGACATCGCCTTGTAGAAGGCTGCTGCTGGCGATGGAAGCTCTAGAGGTCGTGTGGCATCTTTAGGGATGGGCGCGTCTTGATAGTCTGTTTCAATGCAGATAAGACCTGTGCTGTGTTCTGCGTGAACGGTGTCTTTGAGCGAACAGACCCGAAACTCATACCACGACCGCACCGTACCCTGGCCACCCCTTAATGGTGAGAGCGCGAGGGTATACCGTGTCTCAGCGTCTTCTTCAAGGACCAGCGCACGCGAAAATTTGACATCTCTTAGCCTATACCTGTACTTGCTCGGTGTTTCTTCTTTCCACTTCGTCATCAAGGTTGTTTGATATATCGCCTCCATAGCCATGGCAATGTAACCAGCCCCCGGAAAGACGATCTGGGACCCAATCTTATGGTCCTTGAGCCAAGGGAGGTCTGCTAGCTTGAGGGTCTTCTTGAAGATCGGCGAATGCCAGCTCGTTCCATTCATCTTAGATCCAAGGAGATCATGGTTGATGAATTCTTTGAAGCGCCAGTCCTTGCTGGCTTGCGATTCGTGCCAGTACTTCGTTGAATGGTTCCAGGCATAGTTCGGCAGATCCACGATGACCGAGTTATCCTTATAACGATTCACTCTTGACAGATTTACGGACGCGCCTGCGAGGAACATGTGCCCGGCTGCGTTGTATAGGGGTAGAAGCGAGTCTGCCCCGCGCTTTAGGACTGAGGTATACGACGCATCGGCTGCCGCCCCCGTGAGGGTCTTTTTAATTTGTGCTATTGGTCCGGAGAGTGCACCGCTGGGCCCAATCTCCAGCAGAAAGTCGGCCCCTTCGTGGTCTTGCAACAGCTTTGATACCGCCTGCGTAAATTTGACTGGAGACACCATATTCAGTCGCCAATAGTTGGCATCTAGTGTCCCGGCTACCCGATCGCCTGTGACGGTACTAAACATCACGGTTTTATTTTCTTGCGATATTGGTGTCATTGAACAATTATCATGAAGCATCTTTTCATAGGCTTCTCCGATCTCCGCCATATGACTCGAGTGATAAGCCAAGTCTACTTGAAGCAATCTGGCAAAATGGCCGTCGGCCTGCAAACGCGTTCGTAGTGCCTCGAGTGATGATACCGTCCCCGATATCGTCAAGCTACTAGGGCTATTGTAGCATGCGATTTCGAGCCTAGACTCTGGGTCTAGGTATTCCTGGACCTTTCCCGGGCCTATTCCAACAGCCAGCATTCCAAGGGGTTCAGGAATCGCTATCAACTTTCTGGCCTGTCCGCGATAGTACGCTATCTTTATTGCTTCCTTAGGTGTAATCAACCCCGCGGCCGCCGCTGCGGTAATCTCGCCCGACGAGTGGCCTACAACGCAAACCGGCTCGATACCCCATTCTTCTAGAATAGTAAGAAGGGCAAGCTGGAGGGCCGTAACTAGCGGTTGCGAAAATTCGGGCTGCCGAAGATGTTCGGAAGTCCGGGCCTGGGTTAATTCGTCTAATAATGTCCAATTCGGCGGATCGGGCAGGCTCCGCAAGACTTCGTCTAAGCTGCGGATGAAGTCCTTCGCCTCGGGGAATGTATTAACTAGATCTCGACCCATTTGTGGCCATTGAGCGCCTTGCCCAGTGAACACAAACCCTATCCGGGGTGGAGACGAGGCCTTTTTACCGAACGCTAGAGACGAGTCTTGGAGCCCTATGTTGGCGCTGCTAGAGGCTTGCGTGATGGCGAATGCTCGGTAGTAGTGCCGGCTTCGCCGCTCGGACAGTGTAAAAGCCAAGTCGCTGGTGTTCACAGAGACACCTGGATTCATGAGGTGTGCCGAGAGGGAACTGATGTATTTCTTGAGTGACTGCTGGTCATTCGCTGAGAACACCAGTAGAGTCGGCAGGGATTGAGTATTGCCATCATCGGTATCGTCACCGAAAAAGTCGGCGGTGATCTTCTTGTAGGAAGAGACATGCCGGGAATTACTGTAATTCTCTACGACAGCGTGGGCGTTAGCGCCACCGAAACCGAACGAGTTCACGCTCGCGCGCCGGAGACCGCGAGACGTCGCTGCGTTCACGGGCCACTTGATAGGCAGTCTAGTTACGCGGACTTTCGAGCCCTTCCAGTCGATTTTGGGATTTGGATCGATAAATGTCGGGTTCCCTACTATTGACCCGTTCTCGACGGAGAGCACCGCTTTCATTAGTCCTGACAAGCCGGCCGCTGCCTCTGAATGTCCGATATTGCTCTTAATAGAGCCGATTATAAGTTCCTGCTGTCGCGTTGCTGCGAAGACGCGTGCGGCTCCTTCAACCTCGATTGGGTCACCAGCTAGGGTGCCTGTTCCGTGGCATTCTAAGAAGGCAGTGTCGCTGAAGGTGGATATGCCTGCGTTCTTGTAGGCGGATCGGATAGCAGCTTCTTGCGCTGCTGGACTGGGGCTCGCGATGCCAGGCGTCCGACCTGCGGAATTTGTTGATGTTCCTCGCAGAACAGCCCGGATGGGATCCCCGTCCCGAATAGCATCATCGAGCCTTTTCAGATAAACACAGTTGATACCTTCGGCCTTGACGTAGCCGTCCGCCTTAGCGTCGAAACTGTGACATTTACCAGAGGCCGATTGTGTTACTCGCATCATTCCCGTCTCCTCGTTATGTTCGGGACTTAGCCATATGTTGGCGCCTGCGACTAGCATGCCGTCTGCTTGGTAACTGTCGAGATATCTACAGGCAACGTCGACTGCAACTAAACTAGCTGAACATGCTGTGTCGATGGTCATACTAGGGCCGTGGATATTTAGGAAGTGACTGATCCTATTACTGAGAATCGAGGAAGCTACACCTATTGTAGCTGAATCTGGACGGTCCTCTGGGTCGCGGTTTTGAATCGCACCGTAGTCTAAGGGTCCCGATTAAAATTCATCAATACTCAGAGGAGATCACAGTTCTGTCTTACCGACGATGTTTGTTCCGACAAGGCAACCGACGCTCTTCTCACTTATTATTTCTAAGGGTATACCAGCATTCTCGAGACATTCATACGTGACCTCGAGAAGTTGCCGTTGCTGCGGATCGGCGGCAATAGCATCAAGCCGGCTCATATTAAAGAACTGCGCATCGAACACGGCGGGATCGACATCTTCCATGAACATGCCTCCCGGGCTCTTCATAGTACGGGGACGTCTATGCTTATCATGGTGACCAGCTAAGTTGAATCTTGATGCTGGCGGCTCATTCTTCGCGATGCCGCCTTGCTTAAGGAAATTCCATAACTCCGTGGGTGAGTTATTGTGACCCGGGAGACGGCAGCTCATTCCAATGATAGCTACTGCCACTTGTGTCCGGGCGGCGCCTTGATTCGTGATGCCGCTACCGGGTGGAGTATTCCCTATACCGTCATCACTTGAGCAAGAGCTCGTGATGCTCGTGCCTGATGAGACTGCCATCGTGCCTATCGTACTAATAGCACATCAGCATATGCGGAAATAATAGACGGCGTAAGAGATAGTGAGATTAACATTCATACGGCTATAAACTGACTATACAGGCGACGATGGTATCTAGGACCCTATCTATTCTAGCCTTCATCTCAAGGCCGGTGCACGCTGATGTCAGAAGCGTTCACTATTTAGGGCTGCGTAAGTCAAGACGCTTCAGTATCCTTAGGGAGGTAATTAGGATGCGTAGTGCTATCAACATCTCATACAGTGCCAGTCTAGCCGCTTTCCCGGCGTCTCGGCTAGACTCGAAGATGATTCGTGAGTCTATCGACGGACTGTATTTATTATTAGCGTAGGTACCTGCGTGCAATATGGAACATGGAACGAGTAAGCCCGATCTGTCTCTTGGCTAGCAAGCTTACCCTTGTCTGTCAGACTCCGCTACGCGGAACACGACGCCTCACCATTCTATTTTCGATGCGATGTCTACGTTACTGCTGGCACTGATACCGTCCCCATCCCCTTAAGTGGCATTTCAGCAGCAATGCCTTTTTACATACTTACGCATATCCAACGATATATCGAAACACCCAATGAGACTCGCAGAATCCATACATAAGTGCTGAAATGGTTTACTTCATCTCATTGGTTATATTTACATAGCGTTTACCCACATCATAATGTGGCCAAGTAGTGCTGCTTAAGTACCCCGTAAACGGATGTCTCGAGCCTGTGAAAGCATATACCCTATTGAAGAAGTATTGGCTTAATCATTATAATCATGTCGACCCGCGAAGATGTCGAGTTCAAAACTGTGGACGGCCTCACATTGCGCGGCTGCGTATATCCGGCAGCGCAGAGGGGTCCAGCTATCATTTTGACGCCAGGGGTTAGTTAGACGGCTCCCTCCTTCTCGATTCTATACTGATAAGAGCTAGTTCAACTTCACGAAGGAGATGATAGTCGCGGAGATCGCAGAGTATTTCCAGCGAGCAGGCTTCACGGCGTTCACCTACGATCCTCGGTCAATAGGGCAGAGTGATGGCGTGCCGCGCAACGACATACATCCCTCTCGCAACGTTGAAGACTATCACGATGCTTTGACATTCATCAAGCGCCACCCCCTTGTTGACCCCTCCAAGATTGTATTCTGGGGCTATTCATTTAGTGGGATGGTGGCCCTAGTCGCGGCAGCGCTCGATAAGAGAGCAGCAGCGGTTGTCGCTATGTGCCCACTGACGATTTGGGAGTTCCCAGAGGACAAGTGGGCTCGGGTGCTCGCCCAAGCTATGCGGGACCGCGAGTCGCAAGTCGCGGGAAACAAGCCAGTCTACATCCCCATGCTGACAGAAGACGGGGAGAATCCAGCAGGATTCGGGGCGGGTTTTGGTGCCGACAACTTCAATCTCATTGCCGGCGCCAAGGAGATGCAGCCTAACTTCGAACTACCCACCACTCTCTCTAGCTACTACCACATCGCTGCGTTTCAGCCCTTCGGGCTGATTCCGCGTGTGTCGCCGACGCCGGCGATGATAGTGATACCTGAGAACGATCAGGTGTCTCCTGCTGAGAGGCAGAGATCGCTAGTCTATGACGTGCTGAAGGAGCCGAAGAATGTGTTGCTAGTTCCTGGGAAGGGCCACATGGATGTACTGAGCGGTGAGGACTTTGAGCGTGTCCTTGACGCCCAGGTCCAATATCTCCGCGCCGTTTTGCACTTATAAGCCCGGATGTGGACTTATTGGATAGTGTTCAGGTCTCGTACTTAGCCTGGGACCATTGTCTAGTGTTGTGTGGACGCGGGGTTTTCCGCTTAGCAACGTTCATCAATAACAACAATGCCTGCCTAGTGTATTGCTAGCGAGATAGAATCTCCTGCTTAGCTAGATAGACTAGGAAGTTAGTTAATCTGGTATACCTGTAAGGTCCTTTTTACTCTGAAGTCCCGTAGACACTTTTCGGGTAAAGCATCTTACCGCGACAAGCAGTAGTAAGTAGCCAAGACGTACAAGGCAAGGGTCTACCATGCTCACCAAGTCAGCAAGGTTAGATTTAGAATCTCACCAGCTTCCAACCCAAACCGACGCCGGCAGAATAACTCCGTAGGATTCTATCTAACGTCAAATTGTGACCTCACCTCGAAAAGCGAAGCCGTTGCGAATGCTACCTACACTGCACGACGTGTCGCCCGTATGGCGTAATGTCTTAGAACTGCTTATCATGACTAAGATAGGCATGGGAATGTAAGCAGCCCCGTTACTAATAAGAAAACGCACGAAGGCCACTCGGTGGTGGCTGGCGCTGGTCCTAAACTGATATGGCATATCCCGCGTAGCGTCACGGCATTGCATTGGCTAGCGCTCTAGCTAGCGTACTCCTAACGCCCTAGGACGCATCACGGGCAGGTATCGTGATGATAGGAGCCGGCCGCCACAGATCCATCCGAGTCCTGGGATCCTCCTGCGCTCTGATGATGAAAACGGTTTTCTAAACTCGCCTAGCATGCTATTCTTGGAGTGCCGTTGGAAACGGATCCCAGAGAGGCTGGTCTTCCTGACTGATTTCTTCAGACCCATAGTGGAAGGTCTTCAACATGGCGAATATAAGTCTGTCAAGGGTAGACAACGCGCAGGGACTTTGGAACTGTAGATATGGTCGCTCGTCATAACCCACCATGTTTCACAACAGTTGGTCTGCATTAATAGCGTGTACCTGGTTGCTGGGCTCGCCTGCAGTCAGCTATACCATCAATTCAGCCTGCAAGCCCATAGTAGGTGATCGGAACTGGCCAACCACGGCGGAATGGAACAAGCTCAATGCTACGGTAGATGGCCGATTGATTGCTACATTGCCCATTGCGCACGTATGCCATAACCCATCGTTCTCAGAAGAAGCATGTCAGCCTTTGAAAGAGCACTGGGGTGTTGCCGATCTTCAGTAAGTGTACTTCGATCGACCTTTCCTATCAATATATGTAAAACGACGCTGACGATAATGTTGAAGAACATCCCAACCGGCTGAATTTCTTGCCCCTTGGTTCCAGAATCAGTCTTGTACGCCCTTTGGGGCGGAGAAAAGCGCGTGTAGCCTCGGCAACTATGCGAGTTACTCCATCAAGGTCACCAGCTCGAAGGATATAGTCGCGGGCATAGAGTTCGCGAGGAAGAAGAATGTTAGGCTCGTGACAAAGAATACAGGGCACGAGTAAGTGTATATGAACATTCCTCAGAAGGTGTTTTATCTAACGCATAAACTAGTCTCCAGGGGAAATCCACCGGGAAAGGAGCCCTGTCTCTCTGGACTCACAACATGAAAGATATGGAAGTCATTTCGAACTATCGATCTACTTACTACAATGGACCGGCTTTTAAAGTTGGTGCCGGTGTCCAAATCAGCGAGGCCGTATCATTCGCAGCTGAGAAGGGCTATCGTACAGTCGTGGGGTCGTGCCCAACGGTCGGCGTTGCCGGGGGCTACGCTCAAGGCGGCGGGTATGGATTGCTCGCCAGTCTTTACGGCCTAGGAGCAGACAATGTATTAGAGTGGGAAGTGGTAACTGTCGATGGCAAACTGGTAACTGCTACGCCTAAGAACCAGTATTCGGACTTATACTGGGCTCTAAGCGGCGGAGGTGGAGGTACATACGGGGTCGTCGTTTCTATGACGGCCAGAATCTTCGAGGATGGCCCAGTGAGCTCGGCGAACTTCTTTTTTAGTACCGCTTCGACCGGTTCTGAAGAGGCTTACTGGAACGGTGTTGGTATCTTCCACAACCACTTACCGGCACTTGTCGATCAAGAAGGCATCGTGTTGTCATATTCTGTCAGCAAGGATACGTTCATCCTATACACAATAACAGCGCCAAATCGCACAGCTACCGAAGTGGTCGAAATTCTAAGCCCCTTGACATCAGATCTCAAAACCGTTGGGCTCAGTCTACAGACCATGGCATTCAACACCTCAGAAAGCCCAACTTATGCCTCGTACTACGAAAGCTCACTCGAGCCTGTTTTAGCCGTATCCCCTATCAGCCCGGTGGCTGGAGACCGATTTATCTCGCGCAGCAACATGGTGAACAACTCAACAGGCGTCATCAAAGGCTTCCAGGACGTCACGGCTAGCGGCAACTTCACACTGGCGTGCGCAGCGCTCAACGTCAGCAAATCGCATGTTGTGAAACCTGTAGCTGAAAATTCGGCGAATCCTGCATGGCAGGAGGCCCTCGCCACGTGTATCATTGGCTCGGTCTGGAGCTGGGGACAGCCGTGGAGCCTGGTTCTAGAGCAGCAGAAGCAGTTCGAGCAGAGCATCATGCCGGCCTTTGAGGCTGCAACACCGGGCGCCGGTGCCTACGCAAATGAGGCGAACTTCGCCCAGACGAACTGGCAAAGTGCGTTTTACGGAGCGAACTATCCTAAGCTGAAAACGATAAAAGCGAAATACGATCCGAAAGGGATATTGTACGGTGTGATCTCAGTAGGCAGCGAGAACTGGAAAGAAGACGCGGACGGTCGATTATGCCGCATTGGAAATTAAGGAGACATTTAGTAGGCAGGCCGGATAGACTGTACCATTAGTGGCGTTATGATACCATACTGCATTTTGTTTATAGACCAATAATAAAGTAGATATTGCATTTATACACCGAAATGAGCGGCCACGCTTTGTTCCCTAGCATGAGCTTCGGTAAGCTCTCTTCTACTAGCTCTCTAGGACCTCCGTAACGGTTTCACGTATTATCCGTATTTACGGTGAACGCTGACCCCTGAGTACTGTACTTACAGTAGCTTGGCTACGTGATTGTATACGTGTATGGATGACAAGCTTATTAGTGCTATGTAGAAACCTAAAATTCTAACCTATTCAACCCTTGTCTAGTCCGATACCCCGGCGACGCTGACTTACCGAACATCGACAAGCCTCCGGTCCAAGCGGAGGATTGGCGGCAGAAGGATTCCTTGGGATCTTGGGGCGGCTGGCAACTGCCGCTCATCCGTAGTTGTGATAGGTAGATAGTTGACGAAAGACCTTACCACTGACTTATGTGCTTATACGCAATACGTCCGTCTCACCAAAAATAACCTCATGCTCTATCTCTTGTATACGCCGTACACGATAAAGAGCCCCTCCTTCTGTCACGAGAGACTCATACTACTGTAGGCAAATGTCTTAGCACCTTATGCTGACAAGGTAAGGCGAAACGCGCTCTTACTGCCGGCCGCTAATGCAAAGTCCTTAATTCCTCCGGTGCCTTTCGGCCCAATTTGCCCGTTTGCCGTGGTCAAAGCCCATAAGCCATCAGCCCATTCAACTGAGTGTCCCACCGATGGCTCGTATGCGAGTCACATCGCCTAAGTTGCTAAATCCAGAGCGTAGTGGGATGTTCAATGCTCTCGGGGGCACAATACTGTAGGTACATGTGATACGTAGGAGTAGCACCTAAGAAAACAGAGGGCCTCAAGCTGCATGCAACTCACATCACAATGAGTGAAGAGGAGCAGATCGCAGATCCCGTGATTAAGCACGGGTCTACTCGATTGCTCGTCACCACTGCTCTGGTCTGTTGGCTGGGCTATGGCGTTTGGCTTGCAATCTATCGCTTGTACCTAAGCCCCATTGCCGGTTTTCCAGGCCCAAAGCTCGCCGCCCTCACGGGATGGTATGAAGCGTATTTCGACCTGGTGGAAAAGGGAGGTGGCCAGTTCCCGTTTGAGATCCGGCGCATGCACGAGAAGTATGGCCCAATCGTGCGAATAAATCCGGATGAACTACACATTGACAATCCGGAGTACTACGATGTTCTCTACTCGACGAACAAGGCATACGACAAGCTCAAGCGGTTCCAGCACCGCTTCAGCATTCCAGAGGCGACCTTTAGCACTGTGAAGGCGGAAGAGCACAAGATCCGCAGGTCCGCTCTCGCCCCTTTTTTCTCCAAGGCGAAGGTGAGGAGTCAAGCGGCCAGTGTTCAGGCGCTGATGGACCGCATCTCGGAGAAACTCTCGAGAGAATACAAGGGAAAGAATAAGCCGGTCAATATCCAAGATGTCTGGAGTGCCTTGTCAGCTGACGCTATCATGGACATTGTGTTCGCCAAGTCGATGAATCTCTACGACTACCCTGACTTCAGATCCCCGTTTACCACTGCTGTCAACAGCGTAGCTGTTTACTGCCACATCACGCTGCATTTCGGGTTCTTGTTGAGCATCATCAACAATCTCCCCGATTGGCTTGCGATGCGCGTGTTCCCGCCCTTTATACCCGTCATCCGGTTTCGATGGGAGATGGAGCGGCAGATCGCTGATGTGCTTGCGAGCCGCAAACAAGGGGTAAAGGAAGCTGGCCGCAAGACGGTATTTTCTGAGATGATTGCCTCAGACCTTCCACAGCACGAATTGCGTCCGCAGCGTCTTCTTCAGGAGGCTCAGTCGCTGATTGGAGCGGGCTTTGAGACGACAGCTTGGTCTCTGACGATTGGCACATTTCATATCCTTGATAACCCATCCGTGCTATCACGACTGAAGGCTGAGCTGGAAGAGGCTATGCCTGACCCGCAATGCATCTTACCTTTGGGTGAGCTTGAAAAGCTGCCATATCTAACTGCCGTTTCTAAAGAAGGTAAGTATTTTGCTGTTTTCTATGTCGTTTAGTATATCCCCAGCTAACTCAAATTGACTTCTAGTATTACGCATCGCATTCGGAGGCGTAGAAAGACTCCCTCGAATAGATCGCACCAACACCATGACATATGAGCAGTGGATAATCCCTCCCGGGACACCAGTTAGCATGGATCAGTATCACATGCACACCAACGAGCGAGTGTTCCCAGAGCCGAACGTGTTTCGCCCGGAACGCTGGCTTGGAGATCCAAAGGGCCCGGACGGCGTGAAGCCTCTTACCAACTACTTGACCACGTTTGGTCGTGGAACACGAATGTGCTTAGGCCTTAACCTAGCCCATGCAGAGATCTTTATCGGGCTTGCTACGCTCTTCCGTCGTCATGATCTTGAGCTCTTCGAGACGACGCGTAGAGATGTTGACTTCCATACTGAATATCTGAAGGCGGCGCCGTGGCCTGGAAGTAAAGGCGTGAGAGTTGTGGTGAAATGAAGTAAAGTAAATAAATATAGAATGTTTACGATAGATAAAATAAATCATCTAGAAGGACATCATTCGTAGCATTGCGATTACTAGTCCGGACGAGTAGGTAACTTACTCACCGAGACTAACCTAGGGGGTAGTTAGAAAATGACTTTTGTTTCCTGATGAATCGCGGCTTTCCTAGAAAGAAGAAGAGAAATCAAAGAGTCTATTGAATGTTATCTATGGATATCTTCTTGTAGTTATTGTGTCGGTTCAATCGAAAAAGAAGCGGAGGCTCCTCTCCCGCCGTGTAAGTGAAGTTTTGAAGTGACGCGAGGGTAACCCACTAAGGCGCCTATAAATACAGCGCTATCATCACTAAGTCTATACCCAACTCAGGTATTTAGTCTTAGCAGGGCGGCACCCCCAGCGGTTACCTTAGTTCCAAGTATCCGCCTAGATACTTCTGATTTTTGGGCGTGTTAGATCACATTACAGCACACCAAGGAAAACATATAGCGGCGCTTACATGTCTTATTAGTGCGTTAGACAGGCCCTTGGCTGGGCGTAGGTATTCGATTATTAAGACAGGCAACTCCGCCTTGCCTCGCGATAATTTTACACTACAGATTGTTAGCACTCATTCATCGGCGATATTTTACTGTAGATTCATTCGAAAATACTCATCCAAGTCAATAAATATTCTCGTTTTTCGCTCTTCCTTTTCTGTCAAGCTTTGAGAGCTCCATAGTACACCCTCTCCAAAATGGAGCGCATCCGCAATTCTATAACACAATCATGGCCACCAAAACCTACATTTACTTCAGTTCCTCCTGGTTCTCAGGAAGGCCGTGTATTTATAGTTACCGGTGGAAACACTGGTATTGGGTTTGACCTATGCAAGCTTTTATTCCCGTCTGGTGCGACTATCTACATGGCGACAAGGTCAAAGGTGAGTAACAGAACGCGCGACGTCTCCTATACAAGTAGCATTGAGGACTAAGACGTGCAAGTAGGACAAAGCAGAGGAAGCTATCAAAGCCATTGAGTCCAATATACCAGAGGGAAGACACGGTCGGGGTCAGCTGAAATTCCTCCAGCTTGATCTATGTGATCTCAAGTCCGTGAAGGCAGCCGCGGAGGAATTCGCCCGGCTAGAGCCCAAGCTTGATGTACTATGGAACAACGCAGGAGCAGGTGCCAATGTCCTGAAGTACGGCGAGAGGACGGCGCAGGATCTCGAGGTCTATATGGGATTGCACTGCGTTGGGACACTGCTCTTCACCCAGTTACTTCTACCACAACTCAAGGCTGCAGCAGCCGGCGCAGATCCTGGCACGACGCGAGTCGTATGGACAGCCAGCGGGCTCATGGATGAATCTGCGCCGCCAAACGGCGTTGACTTCAGCGTTTTAAAAGACGGGGTCAAGGACCGCGTCACGAACTACGCCGCATCGAAGGCAGGGACGTGGTTCTTAGCCCGGGAGTTCGGCCGACGGTATGGCTCTGACGGTATTTTAAGCGTGACACTGAACCCGGGAAATCTTAGGGCTGGCTCGTTTAAAGGCACACCGGCCCTGGTGTACTTCATCCTCAACATCATCCTGCTCTATGACCCCATATTCGGCGCCTACACGAACATCTTTGCTGGGTTATCGCCGGATCTCAAAATCGAACACAATGGGACGTATGTGATACCTTGGGGCCGGCGGAGGCCTGATAATGAGATCACGCGCAAAGATATAGTCAAGGCCATGGCGCCGGAAAGCGAGGGTGGTCTCGGATATGCGAAGAAGTTTTGGGAGTGGTGCGAGGAGCAGTGGAAACCTTATGTTTAAGATGAGCATTTGATGTAAAGTAGCTGAATATGATCAATTAGCCCAGCTGCGTACCGATTGAGACTCAACCAGGCTCGTTAGGCCGTCCCTCATCAAACTCAAGTAATACGTAACTGTAGATCGAAATGGTGCGTCGGATACGTCGATGTATTTTGTTATCTAACGCCTGTCATCATCCACGAAACATTGTCAGAAGGATCGTGAAGAGTAGAGTGTCAAACATGGTATTCTCGCTAAAAAGTTCACAAAAAGCCAACAAAACGCCTATACATGCAACATGACGCGTATCACGACTCTAGGGTATTGATTAGTCTTCCGAATTCCAAGTTACGTCTCGCTGAACTCTTATCCCGCCAAGCGGTATTCCCTCCGACGCCGGGCGTCCACTAATGTCCGTCCAGAATTCCCCTCGCTCCTTTGCCGGCACGAGCACGTGTACGTCGTCATACTTCTTAAACGGCCGCTCTTCGTCATCTGACTCGCGGAGTGCAGTGCGGCTGATAGCGGGCTTCCCCCCTCCTTTAACGTACGTATGTGACTGCTTCTTCGACGGCTTGGTGGTGTAGCCTGATCGGTGTGGTATCGGCGAGTCGCTTGGAGTTGGTCTACGGCGCAGTTTCTTGTATACAGGAACAAGAGTGGGAGCACAGGCCCCGATGATGGCGATGTAGATTTCGAATCCTGTTGTCGCAGACAGCAGGGCGGACGTCGCTGAAAAAGCTAGTTAGTAATTTCTCTGAGAACCCCTGTCCGCATCCCGCAGGCACTTACCACCAGTACCGTCTTCAGTTTCGTAATTAAGGTATAGCGATATCGAGACAAGTCGTGCAAGACTAGCGAGAGTAGCACTGTACACGGCGTCAGCAAAGTCACCCAAGATTTGTATCAAGCTCCCGAAGGGAATCCACGTACATTCCACCGATGAGGAAGACACCGAATATAACGTATTTCTTCTCTCTCGACAAGTTGAGTTTTATAACTTCATGAATCGGCAACCCTACAGTTACGGCGTCGATGGCGACGTTGAAGGCGCCGAGAACAATAACACCGGCTGGGGCACTGATGCAATGCCCGTCCTTGATTGTTCGGTCCCACATGAATGCAATAGGCTTACATGTTGCAAGATTGAGTGCCTCAATCGCGACGAACCAGGCTAAACATGTTCCGGCCAGGATAAAGCCGCCGCGCCGTACGATCGCAGTAGGGAAGATGCGAAAGTAGAATATGATGACGGAAAGCCGAATACTAGTCGACCCCGTGCCATATAGAATCGTCCCAATAAAAGTGAGCTTTTGCAGGTCCATCGCAGCGCGGGGATCGGCCATCGCCAGGCTCAGCGTGTTGAATCCAAGCCCATCGCTAATGAATGCGATCAATATCGTCGCACCAAGCCCGTGGTGGACGAACAGCGTAAGCAGCGCCAACCAGTCATCCGAGTGTATCCCGAGCCCCGATATCCATCTCGACCAGAAGCGGAGGGCGACGGCGAGGCTGGCGAGGAAGGCGAGAACAATGGTCGCCCCTACGTAGCCCCATGAACTCTCCCAGATACCGAGGGACGATGCCATCGCCGACTAACACACGGGCTGGACATGCGTGTCGTGTCGGAGGGTTGAATCCAAAAAGAAAACGAGTGGACGAGAGGACGGCAATTGGCTTGGGTGAGAAAGAAGCATCAGCAGCAAGCAGCAGGATTCCCGGTAGCTACATAGACTAGCGGCTTGTCGGGTGTGTGGGTGAGATTTTTGCTTGCCTCAGACATGTGTTTCTCGGTGAAAGCTGCTTGATCGCCGTCGATGTCGCCAGCGGCGCCCTAGTTCAACCCGGGACTGGTCGCAGCGAGCCTATGCATTCCAGGGAGCTTCTGCTTACAAGAATAGCACACGGCCCGATGACGAGCCAATGGAGGCGCCTAAGGCTCTGAAGCCAGTATACTAGGGTGGTATTTAGGCGGGCTCTGATACCACCATGGTCAGCGAACGTGGCTTAAACGAACGAGACAGCGGGCGATTTTCTGCCGTTTTGAGACATCTAGAAGGATCGCTATGCAGGGTACCATTGCGACCCCAAGCGGAACGTTGACTCGATCAGAGCCAGGTCTGCCGATCGATCCCTTACGGACCGCCCATTCAGCTGCCTGCATTCATTGGCCCCTGGACTGTTGAGTGGGCGGCTTAAAGTCTGACGGAAGATGCCTTCGCATCGTCGCAGTCTAGTGGATTAGCAAGTACAGTAATAAGGGAGGGGTCGACTGAACGTGGCAGACGGGGAGCGAAGAGGAGAAGCGTGCGTGGAAGGGGTGAGACGAGCCATTTGATTTGATATTGAGCTCTGGGCATGCAGGACATCCACAAACCCCCATACGTCGAGATCGCGACCTGATTGGTAACGCGCGTTCTGCCTATCTCACTACTGCACATTTGGATGATGTAAGATTTTTCCCTATGCCATGCTTGTGCTAACGTTCTCTTGTTTCCGCCCTGACAGCACGTCACCTATACACCATAGGTAAGGTAAGGCAGCTAGGTGGCTGTAAGGCGGAACTAGTGAATACGAATCCTAATACGAGTGGTAGTGAAGTATTATACAGACAGACGGACACTTTCCGTTGATGACAGCCATTGCCGGCTCACGGATGGTCGGATGACTGCTGTTATGCGCATGGATCATGTTTCAGCTAGATGCATAGTGAATCGGTTCCACACGGATGGGACGATTCTCCTCATGGATGAACGCCTCGCTTTGATACCGAGATCAGAACCGAGATAGTACGAGTTAGGTAGGTAGCACCCGTATCTGAGGATGACGAGTACCTACTTACAAGAAGGATCACACGTCTCTGTCTAACCTCCTCTTGCTTGAGTACATATGTGTACCTATGTGATGACTACTAAAATGGTATACGTTCTAGTCATTAAAAAAGCAGCTAACTATTTTGCTTCATTCTCCAGATAGATTAGGTTGATTTAGCTGCGGGCGGTTTACCTAATATAACTAAGCTCGATGGATATTGGAAATTAGTATAGCTTCAATGATAGGGTGTCGGGACGATCTGCCCGTTACCATATTTAGTATCCCTACAGCCGGAATGTGGGTGACCAGTCTTGATTGGTTGGCTTTATAATCCCAACAATACCCCTAAACAGGAAAGTCTTCAATCGGGTCTCCACAGGCTTCTAGAAGAATAAAGACCCGGACATTGAGCAATACATGAGATACCCTGTCAATTGAAACAGGGCGTGATAATTACTCATAACAACGAACACTAAAATGTGAAGGATAGGTAGGTCGCTTTTCGTAAAAACGTAAATATTGATTCTTTTCCCTGGCTGTGAGAGTCTCGCCGAGATTAGCAGCTTCGGAAAGCGTGGTAACCGAATTCGACACGTCGCATGTGTCCAACGACTTGAGTGTGCAATACTACCTTCGAACGCGTATCGGAATTCTAGCATAAATAGTTTCGGTTCAACTCGACGTCTATTGACCGCGGATTTGCGCGTTTTCACATTACGTGTGCATTATCACCGAGTTATCTTATTAATATTTCCTGCCCCAAGATTATGAATGTTACTTGGGGGCTGCACTAGCTAGCCAAGCAGGTCCAGCTCGGCATCATTATTGTTTACGAATATCTCGTCGAAAACAACATGTGACGATCTAATTAGGGGTCCAGGGCGCGTAATACGTATGTTGGAATCAACACGATATAGAGTCAGGAGTCGGGAATTAATAGACTCGCGACGTCAACGACAGGGAGTGAGAAGCCGAGAATAATATATCCAAAAGGACTCTTTATTCGGTCCAACATCTGTATTATCATAAGATAAAAATTATGAACTCAACCGGATGCCTTAATTCCCTGTAGATAAATTCCCCCCAAATTAGGGAGGCTTTGCATCTTTCACATAGTGATGGTGAGCAAAAAAAGAAAACAGGAAAGAAAATGTCCGTTCGTATAAGGAAACTATCACAACGCATACAGTCAGTAGAACTTTCAATGATGTAGAGCCAATTTCAGTATAGGGTATTAACGTACATCGCTTAATTTTTTTATACTGAAGGCTTAGCTGTTACATGCAGCTAAGCCAGCGCCATACAACGGCTTCATCGCAAATGTCTCCTGCTCTCGTTTAAGAATGACACATCTAATCAAGGTCTCGGAAAATACTAGAATGTTAGGTAACTTGGTCACAGGTGGGACGCTGGCCCCTTAGGGTATCTGTATTACAGGATTACTATTATATAAGGAGAGGAGACCTCCCTCATACTCGATGAAGGTGCTCAAAGATCAATAATATTGAGCCCTACCCCTATACTGCGCCCTAACTACTACCTAACTGCTACCCTGTTATGACCTATCTTCACTCTAGAGCTTCCTCCACTGACATAGAAGCCAAAGGCAACCGAAAGCTAGAATATAGATGGAAGTAAAAGGTATATCTCAGTCGAGTTATAAATGAGCTGCACAATCTTATTGACGCTATAGTGAAGAAGTCTCTGGGGCTCTTAAATTCTATAGAAGATGGTAACGAACACGAGCGTTATTCCAAGCTCTAGGATAAATTAAATCCTTATTAACTCGATTAGATTATGGCGGAGTTCAATCTTTCGCCAAGCCAAATATGATAGAAAGCAAATACTCACGAATGAACGCAAACATGTATTAAACTTTCCTACAAACTAATAGCGATTGTAGCAAGTGCTCAGGGGAATATTCGTATTGGCGATAACCTTTTATACGATCAAGGTCCCTGAAGAGACCTTGTTTTCCTATGAACTAGGGTCTACAGGTTTATGTTCTAGCTTCCTACGAACTGTTTTCTCATGTTCGAATCCTTTCCTAGCCTCCATATACATACTTATCTAACTCTAAAATTCGGGCTGCAGGCTTTGTTTGTATTGAAGCTAAAAATTGGGCGTTGCTTAACTTCGAGTCTACATGGCATCGCTTTAGGATCTCAAGTTATTTACTTTGTGTTGCTCTGTCAGCTACCTAGTTAGACACGGCTTTGATGGCAAACTATATAGAAATAGTGTTGGAATAAATCGCAGAGCATTGATATTGCATAAGCCGCAGAATTCAAACAGCTTAGTCAGGCTAGAAACGAAACGACCTGACTGTGTGTGGTGTGTGGCTTTAGAGTTATTATTTCTCATACGCACTAGGACGTGGGTAGGTTAACTGAGGTATTACTAATATTCGATATATGTTCGGTCTATGACGACCTAGAGTTTATCAAGATATCGAGGCAAATAAAAACAACAAAGGTAGTGGTAGGAGGACCCCCTTCAGGCTAAATATGGCATGTTCGCGGGTGCTGCAACGCAAGGGCTTCCCGTTGAACCACATGGGGTCGGTCTTCCGCTGGGCTATTAGCTATGCCTCCAAAACGCGGTTGGGTGCTACGTCTCTGCTGAAAGTACGGACAATCGGATGAGCGTGTATAAGAGGGCTAATACATTTTAGCCGTCACTCATCAAGTCTGGGCAGCCGCCCGAGGTACAACTCTGAACCACTGCTCGATATATAGACGTGTATGGTAGGCATGCAAGAGGGATATCCAAAATGGAGATGAGGCTTGACTTGACTTGATGTGCGGATCTTCAAAGATGGCGTATAGGATCTCCTTTATCGCCGCGCTCGCGACGAGCGCGTGGGCACGTGATTTTCCGAACTGCCAATCCGGACCGGTGAGTCCCTGACGACGGGGTATATCGAAGGTTACTCTCTAGTTGACGTATCTGAAAAGCTCGCATCGAATCAAGTATGCAACACAACGCTCGATCCGTGGTCGCGGGCAGCTGCGGTAAGATGCACCACTATTTTAAACGTATGTCGTAACTATCATCAAACTTACACTACAACTGCATAGCTCGTCGCTGCATTTACGACGAGCGAGAAGATCTCCAACAGCTGGGATAACTCTCCCGGTGTCTCGCGCCTCGGCCTGCCGGCGTACGAATGGTGGCAGGAAGCATTACACGGTGTTGCGAGGTCTCGTGGAGTTCAATTTGCCAGCTCGGGAGAATTCAGCTATGCAACCTCGTTCCCGCAGCCTATCACGATGGGCGCGGCCTTCGACATGCCACTGATCTCCTCCGTGGCAACCGTGACCTCGACTGAGGCGAGGGCCTTCAGCAATGCCGGGAGGTGCGGTCTGAACTTCTGGACGCCGAATATCAACCCTTTCCGAGATCCACGCTGGGGACGAGGACAAGAGGTCCCCTCCGAGGACCCCTATCACATGTCGCAGTACGTCATGCAGCTGATTCCAGCGTTGCAGGGCGGGCTCAAGGTAGACCCGTACTACAAGCTTGTTGCTACGTGCAAACATTACGCAGGGTACGACATGGAGAATTGGAAGGGAAATCAGCGATATGGATTCGATGCGAAGATAACTATGCAGGACCTGCAGGATTACTATCTTCAGCCATTCCGCACTTGTGTCCGTGACGCGAATGTCCAGTCCGTCATGTGCAGCTATAACGCCGTTAATGGAGTGCCGACGTGCGCCGACCCGTGGCTACTACAGAAGGTCCTTCGCGAGCACTACGGCTTCAGCGAGGACAGATGGGTTACTGCAGATTGCGACGCTCTGCAGAACGTCTGGACTGATCACCACTACGGAGGGAATGCGGCAGCGGCGGCCGCCGCCTCGATGAACGCGGGCACGGACTTGGATTGCGGACAGTTCTGGCCTCAGAACCTGCCATCGGCTTACAACTCCAAATTATTCAATGATACCGTGCTTGACCGATCGCTAATCCGCCGCTATGCGTCGATGGTACGACTGGGTTGGTTCGATGCGGCCGCTAAGCAGCCATATCGACAGCTAGCGTGGGCTGATGTCGCAAAACCAGACGCGAAAGCACTGGCATTACGTGCTGCACAGGAAGGTCTGGTATTGCTGAAGAATGAAGGAACGGGGAAATTGCCGCTGTCTAAGACGACTGTGAAGCGCGTAGCTGTTGTCGGTCCTCTCGCGACCGCGACGACCCAGATGCAGGGCAACTATTACGGCATAGCTCAAAGCATATCCACAGTAGTCAATGCGTTCAAGACAGCTGGGTTCGAAGTAACGAATGCACAAGGTTGCGCGCTCACAGGGACCTCGACGTCTGGGTTTGCAGCCGCTGTGAACTTGGCGAAGAGCGCGGACGCGACGGTCTTCGTGGGCGGCATGGACACGAGCATTGAGGCCGAAGACAGGGATCGAGAACAGATAACCTGGCCGGGCGCTCAGGTGTCCCTAATCCAGCAGCTAGCGACCGCGACAGGCGATAAGCCATTTGTTGTAGTTCAAATGGGCACTATGGTCGATAGCACGGCACTTGTGGCTGAGAAGAACGTTAACGCGCTGCTCTGGGCGGGCTACCCGGGACAGGATGGAGGCGCGGCCGTCGCGAGCGTGCTGACGGGCGATAAAGCACCAGCTGGACGATTACCCGTCACCCAGTACCCGGGTGATTATGTTAACCAGGTTCAGATGACGAATATGAACCTGCAACCTGCGACTGGAAATCCGGGGTATGTTGAAGACTTGGCTAAATATTTCTTAATCTTTCAGTCCCAAGCAATGAATGAAACTTGATCGACTAACAAGCATCCAGGCGCACCTACAAGTGGTATTCCAAGACACCGGTGTTCCCTTTCGGGCACGGACTGCATTACACAAGCTTCAACTTATCCCTACCAGCAGACCTCCCAACAACATTTGCGGCCGCAGATCTAACGGGCAGCAACAGCACCGAAGGCCCATCAGACCTACGCCCACTGACTTCGGTTCCGGTATCGGTTACGAATACGGGGAATGTCACTTCAGACTACGTGATCCTTGCGTTCTTAAAAGGTGAGTATGGGCCTACGCCGTATCCGAACAAGAGCCTGGTAGCTTTCACACGACTACATGATATTAAGCCCGGGGACACCGCGACTGGCACGCTCGATATCAAGATCGGGAGCGTTGCACGAAGTGACTCGAGCGGCGCTTTGACACTGTTCCCTGCGAAATACAAATTAGTATTGGATATCGATGACCGCGCGAGCTGGGATTTTGAGATCACTGGTACGGCGGCAGTATTAGACAAGTTGCCACCGAAGTAGTAAGAGGGTTGATATTAATACATCTAGTTAAGTGAGTATGGTTGAATAAATACAAGCAGTCAAGCCACATTCGGCGGCGCTTTGAATGAACAGAAACTGCTGCTAGTGCTTGGTCCTACTGCGAGGGGCGTTCAGACCACTTCTTTTGTGGTGTTTTCACCTGCAAGAGAAACAGATACCGCGTTGTTGGGTATTCATCGTATACCTAGGTATCTTCGGAATTATTTAGCTATGGGGCGTTGCTTCCTAGCCCGTTTCGACGCTTTCATTAACGCGGCAGAGGCGGTATCCGACCTGTTCCCATCTCTCATTCCCTACGCACGGAGCACACCAGAGGACATCGTCGGGATCATACTGCCTCTTGATCTGCAGTAGGCGTTCGTAGTTCTCTCCCCAAAACGCATGCTGCCAATCCCGCTCGTAAGGGTTATTCTTAAACCTGTCAGCAACTGACTGGCGTGCGTGCGTGCTTCAAGTATAACTCCTACCTCGTTTAAATAAGCGCCCGTATCAGGAGCAATTTGCCGCAGGGGCTCAGTAATATTATCAACAATGGAAATAGCCTCGGCTCTCGCCGTCGCATTGAGGGGTTGAAAGATATGTCCGTTGGCTTTGAAAGAGTCACGTATTAGTGATATTCGAACAGTAAGGTGTTAGGGAGCCTACTGCAGTGAGCGACCGTTCTCCTCCATGCTGGGGTCACTGAGATACTGCCACCTCTTGGCTTAGCGTTTCGCACGCCTTTGCCGGCTACGAGGTACGCCGATGGGGTTGCAGACATGAAGACTTTGCCAAGGGCACTGCTGTTCATCGAGAACGCTTTTTCGTCTAGAAGGCGACCGCCAACGTATTGATTGTAGCCCGCCGCAGCTTTGTCGTAGTATACGCTGAACCAAGATTGGAAGGTCGGGTAGGGGGCAAGGGTCGCATAGGGTGTGACGGGCCAAGTGGCGTTAACGTGGGCAAAGATAGGGTCCCATATGGCGTACATATCGTTGATGTCTTGGGTATCCATGATCTGTAAGATATTAAAGAATTAGAAAAAAAGGACTGACTCGTTGGAAAGGAGGGGGGCCGGGGTCTGGATAACGCACGGGAACATAACGTATAGGAATATGATTTGCTAAAAACGGAAAAATAATTGGAAACATCTACCATAACCTCTGCGCCCATGCCGGAATAGCTTACGGTGCTATTACTGCCATTGGCAATCTTCGCGTTATAGGAAAAGAATGCATAACCAGATACGTCCTTCGACACTAGATAGGGTAACTGAGATGCTAAGTAGCCGATCATGTCTGGTACCCAAGGCTCTTCATTTGGGCCATAGATGAGTATGAGCCCTGCCACTATTTTCGGGGTCGGATGCGTTGCCATTGTTACAGAGGTCATGACACCAAAGGTTGAACCGCCCCCCTATTGCATCGTCAGCTAGGCGTGGAGAATGGTAGAGAATAGACTCACACCCCGCATAGCCCAGAACAAATCTTGGTTCTGGCATTCGTTAGCGGTGATGATATCGCCCATCGGCGTAACCATTTCTAACTCTAGGACATTGTCCGCCCCTAACCCCAAACGCGGTGATAGGATCGAGTGGCCACCGCCTGTGAGGTAGCCACCAACGCTCACTGTTTTTGAACTGCCTCCAACTACGGTCCGGTTGATTTTGTCTAACTTCTCATAAATAGGGCCAAGCTGCGAACCGCCGCCAACGGTTACTGCGGGGGTGTCGATCGTAAAGTTGCAGCCGACCGGTCGAAATGTATCGTGTGTTTTGTAGCTCTGCATATGATGAACCCATATCGACAAAGCCCCTGGTGCCTGCGAGCGGCCTTGGAAGTCATGACCGCTACTCTTCACGACAACACGAACGTTGTGTTTCCGTGCTATTTGACATGCATGATCAGCGACGAGCCCCTAGATTGTGGCGCACTATTCTCCAGCCTACCAAACTCTAAGCTAAGCTTAACATCTTCTGCAGTTGTTGCATTCACGACATAGGCAGGATATCCTGCACCACTACACGGAGTATTTGGGCCAACCAGACAGGTGTCATTATTGAATTGCTCCCACATGTTTGAAACGGGATTGCTTTGGTGGAAGTCGTAGGTTCCCCATGCTGCAGTAAGGATGGCGCACTGGTCGGAGCTGGCCGGGATCGTCAGTCAGTTACAATACTTTTTGTTAAGAAGGAAGGGACTCATTCTAGATTACGTACTTGAAGGTGGGCTCTCCGGGATGGCAGATAGCTCCTGGAGGAGGCCCTGGTTTGATAAGTTTTCCCCTAAGAGTCGTATTGAATTCGGACCAAGACTCTTCAGATGGCCACTGTCGCCAAGATGTTAGTGTTTAATTGGTAGGTATATTTTTTGAGTCATCAATTGCTTCCGCTTATGACTGACTTCCCCGCATTTGGCAATGCCCATTAAGCGAGCGGCCGGTAAACACGAAACGAGGTCTAGATTGGATCTAGACGAGCGATCCGACTTCATGTTAGACAAAACTTACGGAGCTGGTCCCAGGGAAGGCTTTGCATGCTGCATCGTCGCCGTGTTCTTCTGACCCGACTGCGGAGGCATCGCCAAGGACGAGGAGCGACGCGAGAACCAATTGATACGTGAAAGCTCTCATTCTGTTAGCGAAGCTCGGGCTTGACGACTGCGAACATTTCTCTCACCTGAAATTGAATCCTCCAGGAGCATCAGCTCTGTTCATATATGCGTAGTCCTAAATAATGAGGCAGATTGTAGGGCTGAAAGCTATAACACCCCAATTACCCAGTATTTGCTGAATTGCGGTAGGTTAGCTGCCTTCGTATCTCGGGTTGGGCGCATTCTGTTAGAATGTTATAGGGTCAAATGTTAGTGCGGTCCGATCCCTGCCGCCGCCGAATGCGACCATAGTACGCTGGAGATTTGCCGATCCTCCCCTGAAGCTATCTATTAGTTTCAGTGAAATGGCTTCGGAGAGCCTTCTCTAGACCAAGTAGGGTAAGGTAAGATGCGGGCAGTATGTGCTGCTGTAGCACAATTATTAAGTAGCTGCAAGACCGAAAATTGAACGTTTTCAACTATCATCATTCAGTGTGCACGCTCAGGATCGAGTTAGGAAGCTTCATTGACAGCTGCCCAGTGTGGCAAACTGTAAGGCTTCCTGAGGCCGCCCAGATGATTCGTATTTCTCGCATTCGTTCCCCGCCACCAAAACTACGTAAGCACAAGAACTGAAGCTCACTAGCTGGACTTAGGCAACTGGGTTGGCATATTGGGGGTATAACACCTAGGTTAGGACTTGGCTAGGCATGCTTCAATGAATACCTATCTATTCGAACATTAGATGTGCCGGGTTATAAGGGCTGAATTCAACATCACTGCGGATTTAGATTGATACAAAATCAGGCTATCCGACCAGAAGCAATGGACCTAGGGGATTGATTCTATTAGGCAAATCACAGGGTGTCTCGCACGGTATAGGTGAACAACCAATAGTCTCACAGGAATCGCATTATAATATGTGATCAGGTATGTTGCCATATCTGAATATCTCATTATATTGCCGTCGAAGTTATCATCAGCAGGACATAGAATGCACTGCACTGCTTCTATCTAGTTTGATTATACTCTCGCCTGCCCCTCAGTCACGCGACATAGAGTCGAACTTATCGTGTGCTCTATCTTATATGTCAGTTCCTAGCTTCTGATTTGGAGATAGTAACCCGACGTTGCAGTTACTAGATTGCCGCATCTATGAATGAAGCCTTTCAATAGATAAGCGTGTATATCAGCTCATCATTGTTGATGAGTAAGTCGCTAGATATCAGGAACTGGTATATAAGCCCATGAACGCTAGCTGGATCTACCCGCCGACGATCTCACTACCTAGATAAGCACATAGTCGATGCAGTGGGGAACCACGTTTTCACATCGACCCTAGAAAAGGAAAGAGAAATATAGCCCACTACGCAATCTTAAGTGTTTAAATAAGCTCTATCGGCAGCAACAACTGGTGGTATAAATGCTGTGTGCGTTGAATAGAGCTCGCTAGTTGACGGCTGATTCTTCTGCGCAGGGCCTTTGAATACACTGTATCGTCCTCAATGTCTTACGTCTACGTCATGGACTGAATCCATTCGTCTTCTATAACAACCGTCAAGTTTACCAAGCCGAAAAAGTATTGTATTCGAATGCCCATATGACAACGCTCTGGGCTAGATACATGGCCCTGTGTAAAGCATCTATTTAATGCAACTCCTAAAGTTGGAACCACAAATCTATAACGCACAACAAAAGACAGCGTTTATCGCCTCTCCTTGTAGGTAATAGGTATTATCGCGTTACCATGAGATTTCTTGATATATAATTGACCGCGGTTTTTGATATTACAAACCGATATAATTGAATCAATGAGTCTGCTACTTTGAGAGGAACATTTTTCCTATTCTACTTGTCTCTCATAAACATCGCGGAGCTTCTCGTTGATTATAAAAGCTAGAAACCCAGTTACAAGTTCCAAGCATGGAGCCTTGAAAACGACATGAAGAATAGTGGTACATGTCTGTAAGCTACATAAACGCTTGAAGCTTAAAGATTCATGTTAGTTCTCTGCTATAGTTTACGTAATCTGTCTAGTTTTTATGATCTCCATTAGCGTCTATTATACATCGCGATACTGGACTTAGAAATAGGTTTGTTGTCGAGCTACCGTCCGAACGAACTAGAAATATATTTCAGTCTCACCCTTACTCTCGGAATCGTATTGATTTTAATTGCAAGTTTACCAAAACATCAACTACGCGGATAATTTGAAAGCTTTTCTTTCTTTTTTCTCTTTTTCTTTCTAAAAACAAAGATGTCAGGGTTAAGTCATATCTTTTGCGGCTCTAGAATGAGGCCCCATTTTAACAAGTTGGCACTTCACTTAATTGTAATACATATCTTTCGATGATATGATCCTCCGTATTTATATACAGAGTTATGTTTCCGGGGCTTTCTCACGGTGGCCGCTCTTCTCTTTAATACATTAGATAGTTGAGAGAAATCACTAGTGATGGTTAATAGAAT
Organism: Nemania abortiva; assembly: GCA_022578505.1. NCBI lineage: Eukaryota > Fungi > Ascomycota > Sordariomycetes > Xylariales > Xylariaceae > Nemania > Nemania abortiva. The sequence goes on from MU392714.1 coordinate 89,057, forward strand.
ATCCACCAAGTCTAGCAAAAGCCAATTGGAAATCACTAACATGACCAACCTATCGGAGATGTATACTGAGAGGACTCTTGAGCTTTACCGGGCTATCTCCATGCTATCGAGGATTGTAAGAATTGATGTTGGTCTTCTTAGATATACCTAAGCACCCTAAAATCATGAGAGACTAGTATGGCTATGATTCAATCATTAATTCTGCCGGGGTCCTCCCTGTTAACTCAACTTTGTCAAGCCCCTAATCCCTAACAAGGAGTTTGATAGATCAATGATTGGATTCATAATCACGTCAAAGACATATAAGGCCTCTCCGTGTAAATGTATACAACTGTACGTTGAACGGAAAGTATTTCTCAGAATGTGCCGAACGGAAGATCGCTCCCCTAGTGGGACTTGTTCTCGTACATAGCAGCGGCAACGGAGAACTGTAATCTATGTGATATGGATGTGACAAATTGAGTTCAAAACGAGGGGGTGTTGCAGTCATCTTTGTTCTATTGGCGGCAAACGTGATGAACGGCTGTCTATTTGAGTATCCGCGTACACCAATCACAAGAAGTGGCGATACATATATTTCCAGAAATCTCCTGTAACATTCTTGGCATCTTTACGCGCCCGAAATTCAAGTGCTGATATAAAGAGAGCGGCTGCGGGACAAGAGGTTATTGAGTTCTCGGTCCCCTCGGCAATGCAGGTGGTAGGGGTTAAGTTGCAAGACCCTCAACACTCTCAACATTCGGTTGGCGCAAGATCTGGGCCTGACTATTAATTGTCGCCAACATGCGGGTTGATGTCATCTTCAAGAGTATAAAATAAAAGTTTCAACATGGTCATCCGTGATTCTGATGCCATCATCGGCGACGGCATAGATCAGCTAGAGACCACTGCTTGCTCTTCCGTACCCAACAAAATACATGACCGTCGGCGGCTAATACACATTCTATGCATCGACTTGCGTGAGATAGCAAAGCAACATAGCCTGGACTACGCCCAAGGCATCCCGCTCAACTCCCGCATCACTCAGTATATTTTATGGGATGCGGGACTGTCCGCACACTTAGCGACTCTTTATATAGGTTCCCTCCCATACTTGTGTAGCTCCCCAGCTCATGCGCAAGACACTATCAACATAAGCCTACATGTGAGTGGTCTCGGCATCTACGGCACTTATGTTCGCCTTTTGTATAAATGAACGTCGTTGATCGCATGGGGTAAAGATCTTTACCGGTAACCTAACCGTGTACTCGGAGAATTGCCGCCTTGAAAAAGGGCGACCCGAGTGGCCTATTGGATGCCCCAGTTAAACCACCATGTCGCCGGTAAAAGTAATTTAATCATGTACGCGGATCCTGATTCGTCCATGTAGCATACCACGCGCCTCCTAGTTCTTCATAGTGACATGAGATTATTACTTCACTGTTCAATACGGATAGGATTGGCTGTCTCTCTGAGCGGCGTGGGAGTCCGCAGGATGGATTATACACTTATGTTGTTGGCTGGAAATGTACTTAAAAAGTCGACTCGGCACTAGCCAAGCCTTTCGTTTCTCGCCTTTCTCCCTCTCTTCAACCCTCCGCTGCGACACCAGATCATTGCGAAGATGAAGTCACTCTCAGTCGCCATTGCGCTCATTGCGCCTGTCCAAGCAGGTCTCCGTTTCGGATGCTCCACGCTCACTATCCAGCGCCTTGACCCCGTTGTCGAGCCAGGACAGAAGCCGTCGGCTCACGTCCACCATATCATCGGAGGAAATGCATTCAACGCTACCATGACCGGCGATGTTGGTGCGCGAGGTACTTGCACTACCTGCGAGATGGCCGAGTTCGTATTCCAGTCGCTTATGCCCGTATTTGGCGAAATCCTCGTCAAAAACTTCGAAAAAGGAGTCAAAGTTTTTTCTAGACGAAACCTTTTCTAACCTGGATCAACTAATAGGGACTTTTCCAACTACTGGACTGCCGTTCTCTACTTCAAGCATCCTACCAACGGGTCCTACCACCGCGTGCCGGTCAAGAACAACGCGGCTTTGGCAGCAGGAACTACAGGAGGAATGACAATTTACTATACTCCGGTACGTACCCCGATGTTTCGTATTCTTGGAATTAACTTGGTACTGGACTAACTACCTAACAGTAAGCTCATACCCAAGCTCTGTCGTCTAGAAAGATATACGGAGAATCGATCGCGGAATCCTAGGACGTGCTATTTTGGTTAGAGTAAGCTATGCTAACTTGACTTGAAAGGCACGATTTCTCCACGGACGCATTGAAGCAGCAGTACATCACTGCGTTCCCGCCGGTAAGTTGGCTTGTAATCTCCTCGCGTTTAGCAGTCTAACGGTTTTAGGGATTCCGCATGACTGTCGGATCCCCGACTACGAGCACCCTCGACGCAGCTAAGGGTCACATCGGTCGTAAGTAATTCTCGAACTCGATTCTATCTTTTTCTGGCCATTTCGGAGAATATGGGCTTAGTGTCTACTGAAATCACGTCACAATGGCTTATTATTGCTATAAATGTCCCCATATCACGCCCAGATAACTAATCACACACGATGCAGTGCGCTACAACTGCCTCCAGACCCTCCTCAACCGAGGTCCCGAAATGGTTGACTTCCCTGACAGACCATGCCCGGCCGGCATCTTCGCTGTCCACCATTTCCCCGCGTAAGTGGCCGGTTCACAGTGTATGATAGGTAAATAGCTCTAACAGAACTCTAGCTGCTGGGATGGAAAGAACCTTGACAGCCCAGACCACCAGTCTCACATGTACAACACGATTACGCGTGACGGCTTCACCAACGCCCCACCGTGCCCAGCTTCGCACCCAGTCCGGATGCCACAGCTGACATACGAGACCGTCTGGGACACCACCAAGTTCAACAGCCTGTGGCCATCGGGTACTCCCAACCCCTTCGTCTGGAGTTTCGAGGGCACTTCGGTACGTATAACTGCGGTTCGAGTGGTGTAGTCTGCCGACAGACAGCGAAGCATAGTTGATATAGTTTCACTAACAATGAAATAGGGCTACGGAACGCACGCCGACTATATGTTCGGCTGGCAAGGAGACTCTCTCCAGCGCGCCATGAACAAGTCTGAGTGCTTCTACGACGGCTGTGGCTCCATTAAGAAGCAGACCATGGCTGTCGCGAACAAGTGCACCGTTCCGGATATGGTCGGTGAGGAGACTGACGGATGTACGTTATCAATTTCCCAGGCATTGTGCTTTTTAATTCGATGCTAACAGATTATAGGGCTCACCAAGCTCCCGGGTATGTAAATGTAAGGATATATATTGATAGTATTGAGGCTTTGGCGGTAGATTAGATTGCAATCCCTCTACGACGGACAATTCGCGGAAGCTTTCATTATCGTTCGTTTATGCAGTAGTTATCCTAGTTTGCTTAATGGAGTTATACTTTTGAAAACCTCTGATCCTCTTTGGCTACGTTATTTGTTCTCGAGCTGGCGGAGCTCAGGGCCAATCTTTATGCCCTTTACAAGGAGCAAGACGGTCTATACCACACACTTCAGCTCCCTCAGTATCAGCAAGACAATCGTGTTTTACTCCACTAGTGTCATACGACTTGGAAGTTGGACTGTTACGTGATCCAGGGACTCGTCCTCCCTGCTCGCAACAAAGGCTCACTCATCTGCTAAGAGTAAACGAAAATTTTATCGTCATTGGCGAGTTTGAGGTCTCTCTGGAGACGGCCTCAAGTTGATAGTGGTATATATTATTCGTGTCTGTCTGTAATGAGTTGTGTTAATCCATAATGAACGCGTTCCCACCTACCAAGTTGTAGCGACGCAACTTCTATTGGAGTTCCAATGATGCTATCGAGGCGAATTATGCTGTCGGGAGGACTGGCAGATACTAATGAAACAGTGCGGGTAGCAGAGCTACTGTAGCACTTACTTTATTAGCTAAATATTTAGTATTAAATTTTTTTTATATAATAGCTTAGTTTTTTAAATTTAAGTTTTTTTTTTTAGTTAGCTAAATAAGTTAGTTTAAAAAGGTTTTTTTTTTAAAAAATTTAAAACTTATATTATTTTTATATTTTATAAAAAACTTTTAAAAATATTTAAATATAAAAATATTTAAATTTTTAAA